>PVJA010050149.1:0-13421 GCA_004027025.1 Myocastor coypus | reverse complement strand
ATTTATTTATTTATTTATTTATTTATTTTCTTGTTTCAGAACCCTTGTCTATTCACTCATTTTTATGGCCGGCTCAGCCCGCCCCAGAGGCAGGGCTGGCGCAGCATGTGGTGCCGGGGATCGAACCGCTGCGGTCCCTGAAGCCGCCCAAGCTTTCCCAAGCAGGCGCATTAGACCACTGAGCCATCCCGCCGGGCCCCGAGTACATGATTTAAAAAGGAAAACCACCCGAATTTTCCAGTTAAACTTGACAGATTAATAGACCTTTTTTTTTTTTTTTTCCGGGACTGGAATTCAAACTCTCGACCTTGCCTGCCTGGCAAGTGCAAGGTCGAGAGTTTGAACCCCTGTCCCGAAAAAAAAAAAAAAAAAAAAAAAAAAAAATCTTTTAAATTGGGTACAATATTTACTGTATAAATGAATACCCTTAAAAAAAAAAAAAAAGACTAAACTAAACTTAAACCTAAAAGGAGAAACTTACACCAGAAGGAGAAAAGGGCCAGTCTGATTTTCCTTTTTCTTTCTTTTTTAAGACAGGGTTACACTGTGCTATTTACCCTGACCTCGAACTCACTGTATAGCTCAAGTTGCCCTTGAACTTGAAGTGATGCTCTTGCCTCAGTTTCCCAAGTGCTGGGATAATAGGTGTATGCCACCATGCCCACCTAATTTCTTAAAATTCATCCTCTAGGAGAGACAGCTCAACAGCATAAGTGCCTTCCTGGCAAGTATAAGGTCCTGGTTCAACCACCAGTACTGAAGAAAAAAAAAAAAAAAGCATACATAAGCTCTTTCTGGAAAACACCAAATGGCGGATGACCCCGGTGCAGCGGGAGGGGCCGGAGGCCCCAGGGGCCCAGGCATGGGAGGCCGCAGCGGCTTCTGCGGAGGCTTCCGCAGTGGCCTTCGAGGTCGCGGGCTCGGCAGAGGACGGGGCCGGGGCCAGGGCCGAGGTGGTGGGGCTCGCGGTGGTAAGGCCGAAGACATAGAGTAGTTCCCTGTCACTAAGCTGGGCCAGCTGGTTAGACATGAAGATCAAGTCCCTGGAGGAAATTTATCTTTTTTCCTTACCCATCAAGGAGTCTGAGATTATCGACTTCTTTCTGGGCACATCCCTCAAGGATGAGGTTCTGAAGATCATGCCTGTGCAGAAGCAAACTCGTGCTGGCCAGCGGACCAGGTTCAAGGCATTTGTTGCCATTGGAGACTACAATGGTAATATTGGCTTGGGTGTAAAGTGTTCCAAGGAAGGAGCCACTGCCATCCGTGGGGCCATCAGTCTTGCAAAGCTCGCCACTGTTCCCGTGAGGAGAGGCTACTGGGGAAACAAGGTTGGCAAGCCCCACACTGTTCCTTGCAAGGTGACTGGCCGCTGTGGCTCTGTGTTGGTGACACCTGATCCCTGCCCCCAGAGGCACTGGCATCATCTCAGCCCCTGTGCCCAAGAAGCTGCTGATGATGTCTGGAATTGATGACTGCTACACCTCTGCTAGGGGCTGCACTGCTACCTGGGGCAACTTTGCTAAGGCCACCTTTGAGGCCATCTCCAAGACCTACAGCTATCTGACCCCTGACTTCTGGAAAGAGACTGTGTTCACCAAATCTCCCTATCAGGAATTCACCAACCATGTTGTGAAAACCCACACCAGAGTCTCTGTCCAGAGGACTCAAGCTCCAGCAGTAGCTACAACTTGAAGGATTTTTACACAAAAATAAACTATGTCTGCCAATGCTAAAAAACAAAACAAAACAAAACAAAAAACATAAAATTCACCCTCTAGGACTTTAAAAACTGGTGACAACTATAAGAAAATGACTGCTATTTCTCCTCTCTGTAGCTATTTTGGGGCAGTGCCAAAATTTCCCTGTATGTCCTGGCCCATGCTTTACTTGTTAAAGGATTATTACTACTATAACTAACAAGGATATTACACCTTCCAAGTAACCAAGCCATAGATCCATCCAGATGTATCTGTTATAACCTGACAAAGCTAACTCCATTTTAGGGCCACCTCCACCATGTTATTGTTCTGTATGCGCCAAAACTAAGTTAAGTTTCGGTTGCCATGGTCATTGTTTCCATGAGGTTCTGGTTCTCCATTGTGATGTCAATCATACAAGCATAAGTTTCAGCTTCCACAGTCACTGTGTCCATAAGTTTCTGTCTCCCCATTGTGATGCCAATCACACATCGACTCCCTTGCGTTTAGTACAGGCCAACTGCCTGTGTCCTCCAATCCAGTTACAAGTTATCACACCCCTTTGCTAATTCCACTAATTGAGGAAAAGGTCAATTCTATAATGATTGCTGTTGGCTTCTGTAGTATCGCTTGCTTCAGTATAACGTGTATCCTCCAATCAGATTATAGATCCTCATGCCCCTTGTTCTGCAAACTCACCAATCAAAAAGATTTTGTACCCTATTAATGACTGCAATTAGCTTCTGTATCACCGCTTGCTTCTATATAATTCCTACACACCACCCCCTTGGCGCGCCTCTCTGTGCACTTGCACTGAGACCACCACTGGGTACCAGCTAAAATAAAGCACTCTTTTTCTTTTTGGGTGTCTGCCTCTGTTGTCTCATTCTTCAAGTACTACACTATCTAGACGCTAAAGGAAGAATGAGGTTTGTGACCCAAAAACTCTGAACTAGTTCAGTGATGGGACAAATGCCTGGTAGTTCAGCTCAGTGGTAAGAGTGCAAGTGTGATGCCCTAGGTTCAAGTCCCAAAACAAAAAAATAGTGAGACAAAAGATTCTTAACCATAGTTCAGCAGATTAAAGTGCCTGCTTGCTGGGGCTGGGGAGATAGCTCTGTGCCTCAAGTGCTTGCCTAGCCAGTGCAAGGTCGTGAGTTTGAACCCTGGTCCTGAAAAATAAAATAAAATAAAATTAAATTAAATTAAAAAGTGCCTGCTCGGGCAGAGTACAGCAGCCAGGGTTTGATCCCTAGCCTGTCATGCCATTGAGACTGGGCGTGGTTGGATGTGCCTGTAATCTAACACTTGGGAGGCTGAAAACAGGAGAATCACTATGAGTCTGATCTATATAGTGAGACCCTATATACCCTGAAGACCGGGTCTAAATACATAAAAAAAAACAACAAAAGATTCTTAACCATTACGTGTACTGTGTTCCAGACATGGATTTTTTTTTTTTACTTTATTCATTTATTTATGTTATGGCCAGCTCAGCCTGCCCTGGGGTTGGAACTGGTGCAGCATATGGTGCTGGGGATTGAACTGTGGCCCCTGCAGTTGCCTAAGCTTGCCTAAGAAGGCACTTTAGACTGCTGAGCTATCTTGCTGGCCCACCCCCTTTTTAAATACCAGGAATCAGGTGCTATGCTACTGAAATATATCTGTGGGTCCCAAACACAATTTTAAAAGCTTTATGAATATTAAATCATTTAATTACCACCATAATAGAATGTGGGAAAGAAAGGTACAAAGATGAGAATGTTGCTTACTGATTGAGCGTGTACTTAGTATTCCAGATGCCTTGGGCTAGAGAGAGGGCTGTAGGAAGGAGAAAGGGAAGGAGGTAGAAGATGGCTGGTGAGACCAGGGATTTAGTTCAGTGGCACAGTACTTGCCTGGCAAGGGTGAGGTTCTGAGTTTGATTTTTGGTACCTCAAAAAAAGAAAAAAAGATGGTTACTTGCTGTTAAGAAATAGCCAGACTGGGGTTGGTGAGACAGCTCAGTGGACTAAGCGCCTGCGTAGGCACACACAGGGGCTGGTGTTTAATCCCCCACACCACATGCTGTTTTGTCGCCACTGCTGCCCCTGCCCCTGTCTCAGGACATGCTGAGCTGGCCACTGAGACAGGTGTGAGTCTAAGCCTCGTAGTGACACCCTGTAGGAAATACATAAATTAGAAAGAAAGAAAGGAAGAAATGAGTAAGACTTCAAAGGTAGTGCTATATGACTCCAAAGCTTAGACTCTTTTCAATTTGCCATTTCATTTAACTTCACTTATTCTGGTGATCCTGTTCCATATGTTTGTACCATAGCCTGGGAATCAACACACTTTCTTGACACTAGGCTTGGGCCTTGGCTGTACTGAAAGACTGCTGAAGCTTTCTTCTTGCCATAGTCAGGACAAGAAAAGACAGTAAATTGTCTATTTTTAAGGCCTGTTACCCTATGACAATTCTTTCTTCACCTCTACATAACCAATTAGCAAACTGCATTTTTATTCTGGCAGCATTAGTGTTGTGGTTTTTACATCTCTCCACAACTTCCTCTCCAACCAGTGATGCTGGTTCTTGCACTCAGCTGCTGCAATCAATCTGGTTCTCTTCACTACCCACTCACTCTCCGGTTGTTTTACTTCCTCTTTGTGACATTTAACTATGGTGTTACTTTGAATAAAAAATTCCCAGATGATTCATAATCCTGCATATGTATGAATGATGGACTCCCTCAAGAGGGAAGAACAACTTTTGGTGCGGGTGGCACCAACCAATAGTCTTCGGTATTAGTTACATTTCCATTGTTGAGATGGAATACCTGACACTCAAAAGTTAAAGGAGAAAGTTTTTTTTTTTTTTCTAAGAATTTTTTATTTTATTTAATTTTTTTTTTCTTGTTTCAGAACTTTTGTTTGTTTATTCACTCATTTTTATGGCTGGCTCAGCCCACCCCAAGGGCAGGGCTAGCACAGCATGTGGTGCCGGGGATTGAACCAAGGTCCCTGAAGCCACCCAAGCTTTCCCAAGCAGGTGCTTTAGACCACTGAGCCATCCCGCCGGGTCCCAGAAAGGTTTATTTTGATTTAACATTTGCAGAAGTTTTAGTCTGTAGTTGGCTGCCTCCAAGGCAGGGTAGCATGAGAGAGGGACATGACAGAGGATAATCATGTCATGGCATGGGAGATAGGAAGCAATGAAAAATTAAGGGAGGCAGAGGCATCTCCATCCTTCCAGGCCATGCACACAGTGATTCATCTCTTCCCAGCAGGTTTCATTTCCCAGTGTCACACCCAGCTATAAATCCAGTGATAAATATCACACATCTACAATCCAGTTATCTACTAAAAGCCCTACCTGTGAGCATACAAGGCTTTGAGGAGACTTCTATGTATATACTGTAACAGCTTTAGCCTAGGTGGAATAAAAAAAAAAAAGGAAATCTTGCTTCTGTTGCTTCAGACAAGCTAGTCTTTGCCATTGCTTTTGAATGTCTGTCTCCAGGCTTTCAGCGTAGATTTCACTCTTGCAGGACAAACCCTTTGGCTTCCTGATACAAACTTGCCTGGGACTCTGCAGTGAGATCTAGGCCTTCAACACTTGACTAGATCCTTCTTATATTAAATCTGTTCCTCTAATGAACACTGACTAGCACAGATTTTGGTACCAAAGAAGTAGAGTCACTGTTGTGATGCTTCTGCCCCGGCCCAAGTCTTTGGAACTGGCTTATAGAAGGAATATAAAAAAGTTTGGAGAAGACAACTCAAGAAACAGTCCTGAAATGTTGTGAGCTAACTTTGATGGGAGAATCTAGTTGAAGTTTAGAAGACCAGAGTGTTGACAGCAATACAAGCCAGGTTCAAGAGTTTTCAGCTGGGAAGGACTCCATTGGCAGCTGGACTGCAAATCATGTGTGTTATGCTTTAATGAAATAGTAGTTTGAGCCAGGTGTGGTGGTGCACACCTGGCATCCCAGCACTTTTGAAGCTGAGGTGGGAGGATTGGTGTGAGTTTGAGACCAGCCTGGGCTATCAAAGTGAGCTTAAGGCCAGCCTGAACTACATAGTGAGACCCTGTCTCAAAAAGATAAAAAATAAATAAAAATAGTAGTTTGCATTCTGCTCCTCTTCTGAGACTTTGTGGAGATCTGAGATTAAAGGCAATAGACTAAACTGGTGGAAGAAATTATAAGGTATGTAAATTTGAGACAATGGCATGACTACTGTTGAGGACTTTGAGCCAACTCTATTTTGAAAATTAAGACCCCGGCTACTGAGATAGCTCAACGGGCTAAGCACCTTGTTAGGCAAGGGCAGGAACTGAGGTTTCATTCCCAGCACCACATGCTGCACCAGCTCTGCCACCAGGTGTACTGAGCCAGCCATAGAGACCAGTTGTGGTGGCACATGTCTGTAATTCCAGTGCTGGGGAGGCTGAAAACAGTAGAATCACTACTAGTCCAAGCTGTGTACTGAGACCCAGTATTAAATACATAAAAAAAAAAATTAAGACCCAGCTCTGGGCTGGTGAGATGGTTCAGCGATCTAAAGTGCCTGCTAAGGGGCTAGGGAGATAGCTCCGAGGCACAAGTGCCTGCTGGGCAAGTGCAAGGTCGTGAGTTCAAACCCTGGTCCCACAAAAAAAAAAAAAAAAAAATAAAGTGCCTGCTTAGGCAAGCTTAGGCAACCGCAGTTCGATCGCCAGCACCACATGCTGTGCCAGCTCCACTCCCAGGGCAGGCTGAGACCAGCCTGTTCTATATAAAGAGACCCTATAATAAAACAAACGAAAACAAAAATGAAAAAAATGACCCATTAGAATGATTTTAAAAGTTTTGAGTTTGACCAGAAAAGAAACTCTGGTTAAGTTGGGACCTACAGAGAAGATGCAGAGAACTTAGTTGCTAAATATATTAGCATTAAAAAACCAACTACTTGAGAACAAAACATAGAAAAGATGGGCTGAGGGCATCACGAGAACCAAAAGGACTCCACAACAGCAGGCTCAAATTTGATAATTTGCAACCAATGAAAGATGTTGCTTTGAGAAGAGTTCCACAGCACCATGCTGCAGGATATCTCAAGCCCAGGGGATGGGAATTGATGTCCCAGCATTGAACTCACCATGCTCAGCCACTGAGTCACTCACAGACCTCTGTAAGAAGCAAAATGACTCAGCTGTTGCTCTCCTAGCAGCAGATCTTGGCATGGTGTACATGGTGCTTATTTTAGATACAAGCAGAATATGAGTTGAGGAGTCAGAATGTCAGAAAAAAGCCTAGAGGCCAAGCAGCATACTCCCCAAGGCGGATTGTACAGAACTAAAGAGGAAGCCACGACCCTGGAGCCAGTACAGGTTGCTGGGAAAGCCGGGAATGTGGCTTGGATTTCTGAAGACAGGGTTGCACTGTGAAGTCGAAGCTGGCCTTGAATGCTCAGGGATCCTACGGCCTCAGCCACTTGAGTGCTGCGATTATAACGTAGGCACACACTACCTACTATAACCTGCCAAAATTTCTCTATATATTTATGCCCATTAACTTTTTTTTTTATCTTTTTGAGATAGGGTCTTGTTATGCAGTTCAGGCTGTCCTTGAGCTCACTTATTGTAGTCTAGGATGGTCTTGAACTCCCACTGATCTTCTGTTTCACCTCCCAAGTGCTGGAATTATAGGTATGTGCCACCATGGCCTGGATCATAAACAATTTTAATACTGACAATCTAGTATATTTGTTTATTCTTCCTACCCCAGTCTTACAGAGACATGAAAAGCCCTATTTTGCTCCAGAGTATGGAGGAGCCAACTTTGCATACACCTATAATCCCAGCCAATACAAAGACTGAGGCAAAAGGATTGCAAGTTTGAGGCCAGCCTGAGCAACTTCACAAGACTCTGGCTCAAAATTGGAAAAACAAGATAACAAGGGTTGGTACCACATACACCTCAGTGCTAGAACACTTGCCTAGCAGGTGTGAAGGCCTAGGTTTGATCCCCAGTACCCCACACTCCTCCAAAAAGTCCTGCTCTTCAGATTTCAGTGTCTGCAGGATCATGTTAACATGCAACTATCCAAGCTCCATCCTAGATTTCTGATTCTGGATGTTTATTCAGAACTCCTGACATGTGCATTTTCTACAAGCTCTCCAGCTTACCATACTTAGAGAAATTGTTTCTTGGTTAATTAGTGACAGCAGATATATCTTGTTGCTTACGTTTTTGATTAGTTTCAATCTAGAAGACAGTGTGGTAATCTCATTTTCCTTTCTCTTGGTTTAGTTGTTCAGCTGGTGACACTAAAGTAATTTAAGGTACTGATTTGATTTTTACACAGTAACTCACTGACTAATATACTTTAAAATTTCAAAATCTGTTTGCAACAACTGAAACTGTATAAATAGTAGTTTATATTGAGTAATACTGCAAACAAGAACAAGTTTAGGGGCCAGGGAGATAACTCAGTAGAATAAATGCTTGCCTGGCAAGCTCACGGTCCCAAGTTCAATCTCCAGTACTGCAAAAAACAAAACAAAACAAAAGAACAAGTTTAATTATCCCTGTTCAAAATTTAGTATAAAAACACCTTAACATCAAGTGTACCCTTAATACCAAGTATACACTGTGAGGTGCAAAGAGAATATGAAACAATGTAACAGCAATATATCCAACAACTCAATGCCTATCATTATGGGAATGGTTTATTAGACTGGGTACAGGTAGCACATGCATCCGATCCTAGGATTTAGGAAGCAGAGGCAGGAAGATTGCTGAGAGGTCAGAGTCAGCCTGGGCTACACAGTGTGGTCAAGGCCAGCCTAAACTACAAAGGGAGATTTTGTCTCAGTTAAAATGAAACAACAAAAATGGTTTATTGCAGGGCCGGCAGGCACACTGGAGATTGACCCCGGGCTGCTGCATCTACCTAAGCAGGTGCTTTGGTCTGTTGAGCTATGTGGCTGGCCCTGGGATTGGTAAACAAAAACAACAACAACAAAAAAAGGTTTATTGCCAACTAGGTATGGTGTCACATGACACTGTAATTCCAGCCTTGAGGAGGCTGAGGCTGAGGCAGAAGGATCACTGTAAGCTCCATGCAAGCTAGGACTACATAGTGACTTCCAAGTCAGCCTGGACTATATGGCAAGAGCTTATTTCAAAAAATCAAAATGCAAGATTTATCGCTGGGCTTTGTGACAAATAGCTAGCATCCCGGCACTTGGAGGCTGAGGCAGGAAGACTACTGGGGAGTTTGAGGCCAGCCTGAAAATCACAAGACCCAATTTATTTATTTATTTATTTAAAGAATTATTTTATTTTATTTTTTTCTTGTTTCAGAACTTTTGTTTGTTTATTTATTTTTATGGCTAGCTCAGCCTGCTCTCAGAGCAGGGCTGGCGCAGCATGTGGTGCCGGGGATCGAACTGCGGTCCCTGCAGCTGCCCAAGCTTTCCTAAGCAGGTGCTTTAGACCACTGAGCCATCCTGCAGGGCCCACAAGACCCAATTTAAAAAAAAGGTTTATCAATGAAATGGAGCCATTAAAATAATAATTAATAAAGATATAAAAAACATCAGAATGTATTCACTGTTGTATTTTGATAAGGGAATAATACTGTGTGCATTAACAAGGTAAAAATTCATTGTTTTTATAAAATGTCTTAAATATATTTCATTTTTAACATGTTTAAGGTGACCTTGCAGGCTCTGCCCCCAGGGTGTGCTGAGATGATGATTGAGACTGGGCCTGGTGGTGTGCCCTCACCTATAATCCTAGTACTTGGGAGGCTATGAACAAGAGGATCACTAGAAGTCCAACCTACCTAGTGAGTGGGACCCTGTAGACCCTTTAGACTCTGTCCTAAAATAAAATAAGATAAAATAAATTTAAGGTGACAATTTATTTTAAGAACAGTCATTACAGCCAGAAAAATTGATGGTAAAGGCTTTTAGGTCTGGCTGAAAATAGATGATAGGCTTTTTCTTTGAAATCTTTAATAATAACATAGATCTCACTTGTTCATACTGGTTATACTGATTTGTTTTCAGGGAAGAAGTAGGCCAATATATAATTTTCAAATGGTTACAGGTTATAAAACTTTTTCTTACTCAATGATATACTCACAGAATTTAATTTTGATACTCACAGTTCCTTCCATTCTTGAAATACTTTGATATTAATTCTGTACTTGTAGGGGTGACCAGATTTGATATACTTTCTAAAATCATAAAGAAGCAGTTGAATAGAGCAGGATGAAAGAAATGAATTCTCGTCAAGCATCAGCCTTTATTTCTTATCAACTTAGTGCTTGACTGAAGCTATCAGTGTCCAAATCAAATTGAAGTATTTTTATTAGTTTTAATAAGAAATAGTGAGACAGTTTCAAAACATGTTAGTAGAATAGCCACCATAATTAATACAGTGCATATTGTTGTCTTCACAGTAGTGGTTCAGATTATAAGGTGCAGACATGATAACTTTTCTAAACACTATTGATACAAATATTTCTTCTTATTGAACTAACAGAAAGTAGTTGTATACATAGTCCAATATTCCATAATAGTAGTAGGTTATCAGCAGAGCTGGAAATGTCAGAAGCTGTTGACGTGAGCCCTTGACAGCTTAGCATGCTAATCTGGCTTTACTTTTTATGCCTCGTGGTTAAACTTTTCTGCTGGGTGGTTAAGTCCAAGTTAAAGTAAGATCTGTATAACAAAATCATGTAACTTTTTTATCTGACAAAGTCAGTCAAATCTCCTCAGGATTTATCTTGAAACCATGTACAGTGTTTTATAGAACTTTTGTTAGTGTCAGCCTTCTGGATGAGTCATGGTCATTGCTTGACCAGTTTGCTGTCTGTGAAAGCCTGAGAAAATATTTTCTCTCTAGGTGACTCACCTTAGGCACACTATATATCATCGATCTCTTTCGTCTGTGGCCCCATGATCTCCTTGAACAGAAATTTTGGGATACCACTGAGTTATAGGATGTTACAGTATAGATTCTATTATGTTCAGAGTCCTCACTAACCTTGAAGGGTTAGGGCCAAAATATTGGCTATCCTTGTAGCCCTTCTTTTTCTCTAATGTTTTGGTCTGCAGACTTAAGTTCTTAACCCTCCAGAAGAGAAGCTTAGTGATATTATTACTCTATAACATAGGTACCTGAGCTTAATATCACTGTCTTCCTGAATATTAAATGCCTTAGACTTAACATGGAACCAGTATCTTCTATCAGTCATTGATATTCTAATAAATCCCTATAGAATATGATTTAAAAACTGTTACACAGGGGCCGGCAGGATGGTTCAGTGTCTAAAGTGCCTGCTTAGGAAAGCTTAGGCAGCCGCAGGGACTGCAGTTCGATCCCCGGTACCACATGCTGTGCCAGCCCTGCCCTCAGGGCAAGCTGCGCCAGCCCGCAAAACAAACAAACAAACAAACAAACAAAAAGAAAACTGTTACACATTTTTACACAGATATTTAGAAATCTAAGCATATACAAAATTATAGCAGGTCAATCCTATGAATTGAGCTATTTTTACAGGAAATGAATTCCTCAGCTAGGGCCAGATGACATTTAAAGGTTTTTTTTGATATATATATTTTTTTTCTTGTGTCAGAACCTTTATTTTTTTATTTTATTTTATTTTATTTTGTCTTTTTGAGACAGGGTTTCACTATGCAGTTCAGGCTGGCCTTGAGCTCACTTTGGTAGCCCAGGCTGGTCTCGAACTCGCACCGATCCTCCTGCCTCAGCCTCCCAAGTGCTGGGATTACAGGTGTGCGCCACCACGCCCGGCTTGAAGAACCTTTATTTGTTTATTCACTCATTTTTATGGCCAGCTCAGCCCGCCCCAAGGGTAGGGCTGGCGCAGCATGTGGTGCCGGGGATCGAACCGCAGTCCCTGAAGCCGCCCAAGCTTTCCCAAGCAGGCACTTTAGACCACTGAGCCATCCCGCCGGGCCCTAAAGTTGTTTTTTTTTTTCTTTTTTTTTTTTTTTTTTTGAGGTTTTGGGGGACTGATCCTACCAGGGCTTTCATATGAGCTATATTCTAATCCTTTTCAAGGTTTGAGACAAGGTTTCACTGAGTTGCCCAGGCAGGACCCAAACTTCAGTTCTCCTGATTCAGGCTCCCAGACTTTTAGGATTGCAGGTTTGTGCTAGCACTCCCAGATTCCTGTAAGTTTCTTTACAATATTGAGCTTTTGTATTTCATGTTTTACCTATTTCCATTTATTGACATAGTACTCACTAAATAGTCCAGTATGATGACATTTATTACTTTGCAACTCAACAGTAATTTATTAGTTTGTAGATGGTGTCAGCCAGTACCATATGTCACGGGCTCTGAGAATATAGCAGTCAATGAGGCTGAGAAGGTTCTTCACCTCCTAGAATTTCATATACTCTGTTTTAGATGCTGGCGACTGAAGTTAGGGACTTGCTCATGCTAAGCATTTGCTCTGCTGCTTAGCTCTGCCCCAGGTCCTCCACCATACCCTAATTTTAAGGCTCATTTCATGGAATAGTTAAGCAGCTTTAAAGATCCTGGGTTAGTTACTTAGATTCCTTTTGCTGTATAGATTTGTATTTCAAAGATATTATTGTGCTATTATTGTGCTGGAATATAGCTCAGTACAAGAGTGCATGCTCATGGTGTGTGAACGAGAAAGGTAGCTACCACGCACGGAAGAAAGTTACATCTTAACTTAATGATGCGTAAGGGAAGTTAAATCTTCACCCATGTTTAAAGTCCCTGTTTGCAGTCTGGAGGTGTAGCTTGGTGGGAGTGTTTGCTTTCACATGCTTTAAGCCCTGGGTTTGCTTCCCCATTGCCAAATAAAATGAGCAAATAACAAAAGCCATTTTTAAGGCTAAAGCAACGAATACTTGTGAAATGTATCTTGCATAAGTATTTCAGAGTGACTACTAAATGCTATAAAATTTTGTCTTCCTGCATGTAATTTTTTTTTAACCTATATGATTGAGGGTTTTTATTTTGTCTTTTTTAAACTGTATATTAACCTATTTTTTTCTTGTAAAGATTTTAGTTATGGACATATGTAGATGCATTTAGCAACAAATTTAGGTATAGTACGCATACTAATGGTTTATATTATCTTTATGTTAAATAAGTACAATTTTGTTTTTGGTTTGGTTTGATGATTACTCAAACCTAGGGCCTTGAGTATACCAAGAAAGCAGTCTACCAGTGTAGACTACAGGGTCTACAGGGTCTGACTATGTAGATTGGACTTGTAGTGATTCTCCTGTTTTTATCCTCCCAAGCACTGGGATTACAGGCACATGTCACCATGCCTAGGTTGGGTCCCAATCTCAGTGCACTGGGGCAGGACTGGCATAAATATAGTTAAAATCTTTATCTGTCCGTTCTTAGAATTCATTAGGAAGAAGTAAAGTAAAATATACCCAGATCCAATACACTTAGACTGTCTGGTGGTGTTACCTAAAGAAGTTAATGATATCAATATCTTGTCATTTTCCTTAGCACTTTTTTCTTTTTTTGTCTTTTTGAGACAGGATCTCGCTATGCAGTTCAGGCTGGCCTTGAGCTCACTTTTGTAGCTCAGGCTGGTCTCAAACTTGTACTGATCATCCTGACTCAGCTTTCCAAGTGCTGGGAATTACAGGCATGTACTACCACATCTGTCCTTAGTACTACTCTTTTCTTTTTCTTTCTTTCTTTTTTTTTTTTTTTTTTTTTT
>PVJA010050148.1:0-13421 GCA_004027025.1 Myocastor coypus | reverse complement strand
TTCCTTCCCAGCAATGGAGATCCTCTCAGCTCCATCTTTGCAGTCCACAGCTCTCCTGGTGTTTCCTTTCTGGCCAAACTCACATTTTAAATCATCCTGCTTGGCTCTTTTCTCTTGATTTTCAACATAAATCTGGCTAAAAGCAACCAATAACAACCACGCCACCGCCCCAATAGTTTGCTGCTTTGAAATGTCTCTTTTTTTGGCTTTTTGAGACAGGGTCTCGCTATGCGGTTCAGGTTGGCCTTGAGCTCACTTTTGTAGCCAAGACTGGTCTCGAACTCACACAATCCTCCTGCCTCAGCCTCCCGAGTACTGGGTGAAATGTCTCTTGAAAGATTAATCAGTCTGCCATGCTTAATCACAGTCTTATGCAAAGTCTCTGGGCACGAGCAAAATTCCGAAAGACTTTCAGCCAATTCATAGCAAAAATCATCTGGAGTCCAATGACCAATGCTGTCCTTTTTTCCAGCAGAAGCCTCCTCAGCCTGATCTTTACAGGAAGGCCTTCTGTCAGTGTTCTGGTCTAAGCTCTGACCAGAATCACCCAAGCTGAACAGCCGAAGCCGTTCTACAGCTTTGTTTTCAGCCGACATCTCTGAATCTTTCCTATCTCTTCCCGTAAGCCATTTCCAAAAGCTTATAATCCACATTGTCAGATATAGTCACAGCAACGACCCCACTTCTCTGGTACCAAGTATGTTATGGTTTATGTCTAGTTGTCCCCCCAAAGCCTCATGGAGTCACTGGGTGGGGACTTCTAGAGTTTGAGACCTGATCCATGATCCCTGGGATTATAGGTTTTAGTACTGATGGGATTATGGGTGGAAGTACTTGTGGGATTATGGGTGTAGCCTAGGGCGAGAGCTAAGGCGGAGAGCCTGAATGTAATATAAAGAGAGACAGAGAGACAGACTGGAGCTCTAGCTGTTGCTGTTGCTCTGCTGCCGTGTTGGTTGGCTACCTCTGTCACCATTTTGTTGCTGTTCTGCCGCCATGAACTGGATGCTCTCCGCCCTGCTCCACTCAGCCTCGGGCCAACCGAATATGGACTGAAACCTCTACGAACTGTAAGCTAAATAAACCTTTCCTTCCTTCATTTTGAGTGTCGGGTATTTGTCCCAGCAACGAGTAAAAAGTAACTAAGACAGGGTGACTGTAGAGGAAAATGAGGGCACAGGCCCTAGCCAGAATCCCAGTCTCTTTCCTGGCTGTTGAGCAAAAGCTCTAGATTGATATTGTGCGTGCTCTACCCATTTGTCCTTGGGTCCCTCTGACTAGTCCTTGTGCCTTTGCTCCTTGCCCCCATTTAGAAGCCCACTGGACAGAACCAGATACCTTCTGCATCTGCCACCCTCAAGACCTTGCCTGAAATTGTGCATGGCTGGCTTTCCCCATTCCCTCCCAGCCTTGTCCTGGGAGCACTTCCTTAATAAGCCTCTTGAAGGAGAAACTGTGGCTTGGGTCTGCATCTGATTGCTGGATTTAACAAAGACATTGTTGATAACAACAATTATTATAAAGAACTAAAAAGCCCAATGAAATTTGAATTGTTGTGTGAAATATTAATTATATAAACTTATTTGTGGTTTATGTGAAGTTATTTGTTGTTTCTATGACATTCATATTGAATAGGGCATGCTGGGCTTTTGTTGTCTCTTTAGCAACTCAACCATGGGAGAACCCAACTCAGGACAAACTTTACCCCAGACTGACTTGGAACATTATCCTAGTGACACAGGTAATGATGTCAAGACCTCTAAATATGATGTAGGGGAATTATAACTCCCAATCTGCTAGCTGTTCAGTGTGCTGAATTTGTGTTCCCAGAATTGAAGAATGAGGCACAAGAAGCAGTGAAGGTTAAGAGCAGGAAATATTTTGGGGGAGGAAAGATAGCTCCTGAGAGGCAGCAGGGGCCCCAAGTGGGTTGCCAAGCAGGCTACTTCTCAGGGTTAAGTTTCACAGAACACAATCACATTGCTTACAACTTGGGTTAAAACTAGGACCAAACAATTAAGATCATAAGTAGCCACTTAGACAATATTAACCTGAGCAAGTCATACAGCAAGTGTACATGGACAGAAAGAAGAACTTTTCTTTGGGATGAGGCTGAGGATCCTGATTACCTGCCTAGCAATGACTATGCAGGCCTGATGAGGCCAGGTGCCACCACCTATCTCAGGCCTGGTTCCTCTGGCTTTATTCAAGGCCTGACCTCCTTGAGACGTGTCTCCAGCCACAGTTGTTGTGCATTTCCATCTTTGCCCTGCCTCCCTCAAGGACTCAGACCTATCTACCCGCCTAGAATACTTCTACCTTACTCAGATGTCTATAACACTGGCTCTGAAGACAGTCGTGTATCAGGAGGGATAAGATAAAGATTTGCTTACACTATTCAGGGACCAAACCCTGGACTGAAGATGGCATCCAATCTACCTGAACTTTATAGTCAGTCACTTCCCTTGAGGGATGGCAAGTGGGTGTTGGGAATTAGTGAGTACACATTCATTGATGCTGAACATGACCAACATCACTGGTCTCATGCTTGAGAAAAGTTTATCCAATTCGTACATTTTCTCCACAAGACATTTCACAGCCTCCTTGTGCTTAGGAACCCTGGTCAGCACTGTGTCACTACTATCCAGAGCCATTTTAACAGTAAAATCACCAAGAAAAAAGCAGAAAAGTGTGAAAACATGGCCCTAAAAGAGACTGTGAAGAGAAAGAACGCTCATTTACAGGATAGCAGATGAGGGCTGAGGAGATAGTTCAGCAGCATAAGTGCCTGCCTGATACGTGCAAGGTCCTGAGTTTGATCCCCGGTACCCACCTTCTCCAAAAAACACTGCCCAATAGGTGAAACAAGTGAGCATCCCCCTGTCCAACCTCAGCCAAGAATGAGCACATCAGAAACTCAAATTGTGCTGTACCACGCATGTCTACAAAGGATGGGAAACGCCATGTGAGTACCAGTCTGAGGTTGCAAAGAACTTTCCGCAAGCAGTTGAACTCACAATTACAGAATCTACAAATAACAGAGACCTGTAAAAGAAAATCAATTAATTATGATATTTGCCAAGCTGCCATGGGCTGCTTCAAGTGTACTCAAATTACATTTACATTTCAGAGAATCACCTACTACAAAAATACAGGGGTGAGCTAGGCAAACACAGAACCTGGGAAAACAGGCACTTAGAGGGAACTCTGTTTGCACAGCTATCAACATACAACCTTTCCTTGCAGTGTTACTATAGCAGCTAGCTACGTAATTATGCTTGAGCACCAGTGACTTATTACAGGTACTGTATTGGCCTGACTGTTTAGTAGCTGGATGGCATGAGATTTCTGAATTTGGCCCTCTAGCTGCACAATCTACTAACAGAGCACTTGCTTTGTAAAGAGATACAGTCTGGGCAGGAGAGTTGTGCCCTGCCACTTTACAAGTGGCTGTTGCTGTTGACACAGCCATCTGCTATCTCTCTTCTCACACCCCCAGGCTCTGGCCCCATGCAGGATTGTTGACCAAGGGTCTTGAAGTATTTGGAAGGGATCATCCACCAAAGCCTTTATTTGCCTCTTGAAAAGATACTTATCGCTTGAACAGATTGACTATTTGCCCCAAACAATCAAAACATCAAAAAGGTTTCCTATGTTCAGTCTGGCAGTCTGCTCCCAGGAGTACTCTGGTCAGCTGTCTGTCTGTTTTCCCAGGCACTAGAGGATAACCTGGCAGGACCGCAGGGGATAAGGGAAGAGGAGGAGGAGGCTGCTGGCACCATCTGATGTTGGTGTGGCAAGCTGCTCACAGGATGGCATCCGTCAGGTTTTGTTTCCTTGGCTGCCTGCCTGCTCTGCTCTGCACTTCTGGTCAGCCTGAGTGATATACCAGAAAAGATCTTCCTTCCCCTCAGGATACTGCAGGGCATATGACTCCAGGGTGCAGCTTGGTCCCAAGGAAAACCTCAAGGCAGGGACCACCACCCTGGGGCAGTGCTAAGCAGAATGAGCTATGGTTCTCACAGTGCTGCTTCACCAGCACACTCCACGCTACTCCCAGAAAAACCCTGGCCTGTTCTGTAGTCAAGTTTGAGAATAGCTCTAGAGGTGCTGAGGCACCTGTGCTCTGCTGACTTCTTTTGAGAGGCCCATATGAGATGGACGGTCAGGACTGGCCAGATCGGAGGCACCCTTAGGCCTTCCTTCCCATGCAAGGGACTGCCCTAGACCTCATACTCAGAGACATGAAATGATGCTAAGCTCAGGCTCTGGCCTCTTCCAGTGTGACCAGGTCTATCCAACAGCTTCCATGATTCTCAGAGTAAGAACAAAGCCAAGACATCAGGGTAAGGCGAGATCTAGCCCCATCAAGCCCCTCTGTGTGCCTGCTGTCCTATATTTCCCAGACACCTTGGACTCCTCTGTCTGGGGCCTCTGAACACCTGTCTTCCGGTGTCTCCTCTGACTGAGGCTCCAGCCCATTTATTTCACTGAAGGACGCTGCTTGTCTTTCATTATCTGCCCAAATACCACTTCTTTAAGCCATTGCCAGTCAAGAATTCTTACTGCATCCTACACATTTTCATAGCTCATATCACAGTTTAAAATTGTACACTCACTCTACATGTCCATATTTGTTAGCTGTGGAGGCAGCTTTCTGTATCTGCGAGCACTGCCTCTTCAGCTGCAATCATTCATACATAGAAAATATTTTGGGGGAAAAAGTGCCTGTAGCAAACACTGCAGATTTGTTGGTCATCATTCTGCAAATAATACAGTGTAAGAACTATTTGTATAGAATTTTCATTGTATCAGGTATTATAAATGATCTAGAGATGATTAAATGTATATAGAACGATGCACAGGTTATAAGGGAATATCACATCATTTCCTATAAGGGACTGGAGCATCTGCTGATCTCCAGGGAGGAAATGGAATTGGTTCACGAAAGGTAAAGAGGAGCAAATGTGTATCAACAAATGTCCTCTCCACCAGACCTTGCCGTGGAAACAAGGTCACTGTCATTGGCTGGCCATCATTTCCAAGTGCCCAGCCTAGCCCCTGTCACCAAAGGAGGCCCTTGATGTTAGTTTATTAAATGCACAAATGTCCTGACTGAGCCACACCACATCTCTGAGGTTTGACTTCTTCTGAAAGGAGGCAGGGCTGTGATACCCACCTGCACTGAGACAGGACAGGGCCTGGCCAGGGTGGGGCCTGCTGTGCATACTCTGGAATGACCAAAGCTATTGCCAGCAGTGGCCATGGGTGCGTCTGTTGATGCCCCTTCTCTTTGTGCCCACCTCTCAGCTGCTGAAATGGTCTGCTTGCCCAGTTGTCTCTACTCTCCCCCGTGACCTTCTCAAGCACACGAGATCTGTCACGGCCCTCTGTCGCTTCTTCATCACCATCACCAGGATGGAAGCAGAGGAATCTAGAGCACAATTTTCACTTTGCCTGTGGCCAAACTAATCTTATGCCGAAAGAAGAGGATAGGCCAGCGTGGGAGTCAGAACATGGCCCTGACTTTCTGTACCTTTCTGAAGAAGAACAGGTGGGTGCAGAGGATGAATGCAAAAGTACATGGAAGAGGTGACACCAAAATGAGCAAATGGTGCTGGAGGGCTGCGTTCACACATCACCTCACCCAAGACTCTTAGTGAAGATTCTTCAGCACTCTTTCTAAAGTCAAGCTGGTATCTCCTATGATGGAGTGAGTGAGTAGCTGGGGAAAAAAGCCCTACTTGGCAACAACTGAGCCTGGAGCCCTGGCAGCTTCCTGTGAGTACAAGTGCCAGCTCCCCTTGTCGCTGAGGCCCGTCCTGGCTTTCGCCGACTTCTCAGCTCCTAGCAGGTGGGCAGGGAGGAGCCCAGCCATGCTTCTTCTTCCCATAAAGGTCAGAGAGAGCTTGGCACCCCCTTCTCCAGGAAGTAGAATGTGGAAAAATCCAGATGGAAAATTCTGGCTCGGCAAATAAATACAAGGGAGGAAAATCCCTAAATTGGTTCCATAACAACCAATCTCTGTTCCCAGGTCCCCAGGAAGGCAGAGAAAAATGTATCCCATGTGAAGGAAAATTGAAGCATGCCCAAAAGTTCATCAGTACTTTCCTGTCTTTCCTTACCAGGTTGCCGGCTAAAGTTGTTAGAACACGCCTGCCTCCCTGCTTAAACAAGGTAATTTGATCTGGGCATTAATCATCATAAATATTCATGGTTTTGCCTTAGCATTAGGATAACATCTGTTTCCAAACATCTGCAATCTGTTTTCAATGCTTCAGTAAAATGTAAATTAGCTATAACTAATACAATAAAGCACTAATGGGGGTAATGATAATAAAGGACTGGAGTCCAGCTCTGGCTGCAGTGGCTAGTTTTCCAGAGTTCTCCAGAACTCTCTTCCATCCACCTCTAACTTTTCCCAAATTAAAGGGGCTTTACAAGCTTCACTGGCTGCTTGGTTATAGACCCTTCACCTGCCCATGTTATCTACGCATCTCCTTACCCAGAGGATGAGCACCAATGCTTCCAGGGCACAGGTCCATCTGGGCCCAAAGCTTGCAAAGCTACGTTTTTTCCTTAGTTGTCATCTGCCCTTCAGGGCTCTGCTGCAGGCCCTGCCCACAACACTGTAAGGTCAAGGTGAACATCTTGAGGTAAAATGGACTGGGAGTGATTACATTCACCAAAGAAACTGGGCCAGGAGTAAATATATTCACAGAGGAAACACAGCCAGGAATTGTGTGAAAAGAGTTCCACTCTCAATTGTGTGTAAAAGCAAATAACTATGAAGAGGCGAGGGGTATGACTCCGTGGTAGAGTACTTTACTGCATAGTCTATGTGAGATCCTGGGTTCTACCTTCTGTACACCAGAATTTTATGTTAAGAGCATACTAGCTACACTTTGAAAGAAATTTGTGTAAGATTCCACTCATATTTGTCCAAAAAGAAATGTATATATATCTAGCACAAATCCACATTAAATTGTTAAACCACTTTTGAGATTTTAGTTACCTTTTATTGTTTTAATTTGTTATGATAGACATTGTTTATTGTTCGAGTGCACCCACTTATTGACTCTGAATGGGGAAATGGCAACTTTATAGTAGGTCAATTTAGATGATATCATCTTAAATTATTGCATCAATCAAGGTTTTACTAGAGGAACACACATAACACATGCTATACAAATGTGTAAGAAATGACAAGGTTGGCTCATGATGGTCAACCACAGAGTCATATGAGGAAATGGGCAGAGGGAGTCCAAAATACTCAGCCCAGGGCCAAGAGCTCAGTGCAATGTTGCATGCAAATCTGTACCAGGAGGCCGATGGGTCTGCGATGGAAGGCTGATGAGTTTACACCAGAAGGCCGAAGGATCCAAGGCAGAAGAGTCTGTGCTAGAAGCTAGGAGACAACATTCGACTCCACACCCTAGGGTGTGGAATTGCTGAGCCGATTTAGTTAAGCTTTTAACTTCTCAAGTTGACACAATCGATCAACTACTACAATTATCAACATGAACATCAGCATCAATGCAACAAATCACACCACACATCTCCTGATGTGACATATTGAGGACATGGGTGCCTCTTTTGTGGTATTCCTGACAAAATGCATAACACAGATGGATGAAATATCAGAGAAGACCACATCAGGGAACATTCTGCAAAATAACCAACTTGTAACCTTCAAAATGCAAAGGCAGGTTGCATAACCACTCCAGGTTAAAGTATAATAAAGAGTGCTGGGAACATAGCTCAGTGACCTAAGTGCCTGCCTGGAAAGCTCAAGGTCTCAAGTTTGATCCCAGATACCTCCCCCTCAAAAAGGAAAGAAACTATAATAAAGAAATAAGACACATGATCCTGTATCTCCATGTGCTTTGTCAGAGCCATTAGAGAAGTCTGAAAGAGGCATATAAGTTTGAAGTAATATATCCATGGTAATTTCCTGATTATGCATATTGTACTGGGATTATGCAAAAGAATATTCTCATCTTCAGGAACATATTGTATTTAATTGTGGGTAGACAGAAAAGGAGAAAGAAGGACAAGGCAAATATGATAAAATATTAATATAGTATTTGTAAAATTTGGAGGCAGTGTGTACAGTATTTTTTTCTTACTATTCTAGTAATTTTTTAAGTCTGAAACTATGTCAAAATAAAAAAATCTTTTTCCTAGAATCTTCCAAAATTTCCTCCTCCAGGCCAGCTCTGGAGACTCCCTCAGGAAGCCCCATAGCAGCCCTGTTTGCTACGGGCACCAGGTCAGTCTCCCAAGAGCTGTAGGAGAGGAACTTAGGTCAGTGCCCAGGGGTAGCACAGGGTGGGAACAATCCTGAGGATCAGCCCATCCCAGATCTGCTGGCAGCGAGGGAGGTACAGAAGCTTCTGCAACCCCTGAACAAAACTTCCTGGCTCAGAACAGCTGGGCTCCATCACCAGGAGCAGCCTCCTCCGGGCCCACTGAACACTTACTTGGGAGAAAAGTGCAAGGAAGCACCCAGAACCAGCAAGAGAAGGCTGCGCCCCACCCGGGGTTCAGCAGCCCACAGGCCCTCCCCCACGACTACTACTGGTCACTTCCTGACCAAGGCCTCCCTGCAGTGGCTAGAAGAAGCCCTGAGGAGACTGCCCTGATGCGACACCGTGCCATGTACCATGCAGCACGGATGTCTGGATGTATGTGTGTCAACTCAGCTGAAGGAAGGATCCTGTTGTGTTTGGTTAAAACAGCTATTCTTGTTGGATTGTTTGGGAAGGGCTTGTGGCATTGGAGCTGGAGCTCATGAGGGTGGGAGAGAAGGTGCTCCTTCTGTTTCCTGTCCCATGGAAGAAAAACTTGGTCCCCTTGTAAGCCCTCTGCTTCCAGTGCCCTAGCCTGCCAGCCCAACTGTATGCACCATGCAGGCTCCTCCAGCTCCATCTCTGACTAGGGCACCCACCAAGGCCAGGTGAGCCAGAGAGCCTTGCCTCTTCCAGTCTGAGCAAGTGTGCCCTGTAGGCATAGTGGGGGACTCCTATGGGTGGCACCCACTATGGCATGGATGCCTTTCTAGGAAATATTCAGCTTTACAACAGCTCGGTCGTACTTCATGGGGGAGCACTGGGCTGCTGCGAACCAGCAATCCTGGGTCCTTGGGCCCAACTCCAGGGACAGGCATTTCTGCTACCCATACGCCAACATTCGGTGCCTAGATTTAGCCTTTGGACAATAATGATTTATAGAGTCCCTTCCCAACTTGTAAGATAGCTCTGTGGAGAGGCTGCCCCCGGCCTCCTGGATCCTAGAATGTCAGTCCAGACTCCTGAGCCATCTTCCCACCCAACAGCAAGTAGAGTTTGGGGTCAGTTTCTTATAGTTCTCTGGAGGCCCCCGTACAGGACCTGAAATTCACTATCCCTCCAGGAGTTATCAGGGTGCTCACCAGGAACCCCCAACTGAGATAGGACAGAAGAAGAAGGAAGGAGACAAGGAATATTACAATCCTAATATTATACTTTAAAGAAAAGTACAGCTAGGATACAAAGTTACCCAAGTTTACAGGACTTTTAAAATTTTCTTTCCACAATACTCAAATTCCCAAAAGAATGGCTAGGGAGATGACTCTGTGGTATTAGCACCTGCCTGGCAAGTGCAATGACCCAATTTAACCCCTGATACTGCAAAAAAAAAAAAAAAAAAAAAATATCTAACTTTCAACCTGCAAACTGGGCTGTGCTTTTCTCGTGTAAATTGGGCCTGAGCTCCTCTTCCAGTACTATAGTTTCAAGAGTCCCACAACTTCCAGTACCAAGAAACAGCACTACTAACTGGGTATTACACCTCGAGATTTCAAATACAGAAAATGATTAGCTTCTAACCTAGCCCACTAATGGGTAACCCCATAGACACTAGTAATACGCATTCTAGATCAATTCCCATGGTGAGGAAATCCCCAAAACACGCGAATACCCCAGCTGCAGACCATAGTGCACCTCACCCTGAGGCACATGCCTGCAAGACTTGGTGCTTGGACAGTACCTCCCTGACCCTGCATCACCAGGGACAGGGGTCAACAGTGTATTCCCGAGGCTCCTCTCCTCTTCTTCAGTGTTCTTGTAGTCATTCCTGCATGGCTTGACCTTGCCCTGCCGCCCCTTCAAATGATTTTGAAGCCTTTAAATCCCTGTGTCAAATCCCTAACTGCTTAAGCACCTAGTGGTTTCTGTTCTCTGCACTAAACTTGGATGGGTAGGAAACCAGAAAATAGCAGAAGCGGGTGAATTCTAAAGCAGTTGGAGTGTCTGGACACCTCTAAGAGATAAGTGCCTGATGGCCCAAAGAACTTGCCAGAAAGCAGAATCGCCCTGCCTTAGTCACTCCCAGACTGTTAGCAGGATACCATACTTATCTTCATTTTGTCATGATCTCCATCCCTCAGCTGTCAGAATTATTTTTTTGGCGAGCTGAGCCCACCCTAAGGGCAGGGCTGGCATGGCATTTCATACTGGGGATCAAACCTCAGTCCCTGCACTTGTCTAACCTTGTGTAAACAGGAGCTTTAGTCCACTGAGCTATCTTGTCCACCCTGCTCACAATTCTCAAAGCCCTGAAAAAGGCATTCAAAGAACCTAGATAATTTTATACTATAACTCAATGAAACACAAGGCTATTAAAATTGAGGCTAGATTTTTTTTTAAAAGTCTTATTTATATCTTTATTTGGTACAGGACACACTACACAGCTTGGACTCAGAGTGATCCTCCTGTTTTCAGTCTCGCCAGTACAGGGACTACAGGCATGTGCCTCACCAGCTCAGCACATCCTAGAGGGAGGCCAGCATGGCCTGAAGGCCCAGGGATTGAACGCTTGTCCTTAGGCTTGCCAAAGTCTGCTGAGCTATCTCACTGGCCCCCCATGCCCAGTTTTGATGGCCGACTCAGTGTACCCAGGGGCAGGGCTGGTGCAGTGTGTGGTACCCAGGATCAAACTCTGGTCCTTGCCCTTCCCAGGCAAGCACTTAGACTGTAGAACTATTTCCCCAACCCAAGGCTAGATTTTTTTAAAAAGAAGTTATAAATTGAAATATTATGTCCAAATATGACTTAATTATCAATCATAAAATTTTAAAATATAAATGACTATAATATTTGTCCTGCAGAAGTGAAAAGAACCTTTTTTCATCAAGGTGGAAAAATAATAAAAGTAATATGTCCATAACAAAAGAGTGAACACAGTTGGTCTGGTGTGTCCCATGTCACTGCCACCCAGCCCACCGTCTGCTTAATGTCCACACTCTCCCTCTGCTCATGTTGGTGCCTGCAAAGCTTTGCCTCCCTGGGTTGGCATGTGCCCTCCTGTCCATCCACGATTCAATAATTCCAGGACCGCTAATTGTAGCATCTTCCCCATTAACAGCAATTATTTGAGAATCATGTCCCAACCAATACCCTTCATTTATCTTCTTGGCCATCTCCTTATGGCAAAGACTGCCAAGATCCAGTGCCCATCTGTCTCAGGTATTCAGCATTGTTGCGTGTTGAATTCTATCTCCTTGTTTGTCTTAGTCTCTTTTCTCATTACTGAGGCAAAATACCGGACACCCAAAGTCAAAGGAAGAAATGTTTACTTGGCTCATCATTGGTAGAGGCACCCATCCACAACTGGCCAACTCCAAGGCAGGGTGGCGTGCAGGATGAGTAGCAGTTCATAGACAGAAAGAGCAACACGGGGGAGAGAGGGGATAAAGTTCTCTCTGTCCCTTGTACTGTATACAAGCTACCTACCTACAGAGGGTGCAACCCTCACATCCTTAATCCCAGCATGCAGCCATGAATTAGTTACAAGCTGTAGATTCAGCCATCTCAGAAAAGACTGCCCTCATGCCTGCAGTCCATGTGACAGGGGCTCCTGACAGTTAAATGCCCCGTGAACGAGTCCTACAAAGCAGATGAAAGGAGAGGCAGAGCCTCATGGTGAGGTCTCAGAGGGACCACACAAGGCTGGACAGTGGCCCCCAGGGGTCATCAGTGGCCTTTGGTGTGACATGCCAGGACTTGCACCCCATAGACAGCTGTTGGGAAGAGGAACAGTGTCACATAAGGATGGGCTTGGGCCCAGAGGAAACAGATGCCCACCTTCCCAGGCCTGTTTTTCATCCCAGTGCCACCATAAATTGCCTGGAGCAGTCCCCTCTCCCCTGGCCGCTGTTTTGCAGTCGGGGAGTATCAGTCATGATAAGACATTACTTAAAGCAGCCGTGACAGGACCTAATCAGTCTTGTGAAATATAGACTTCTCCCCACACTGCGGGCAGGGCCAACATTAATACACATTTATGCAAAGCAAGAGCCGTAGCTGTCGGGGGCTAATCTTTACAAGTATGATAAATGATGTTTATTTTCAATGATGGAACGAAACACCCCAGCCGACAGTAATTGTAATAAAAAGGACAGATCAACTTCTATAAAGTGATTGAATTACCCAACGATTGCATTAATGTCCACACTCCGGTGTGTCACCAGCTTCTTAGGGGTTCAGGGACAGCATGCAGGACAATTTCCCCTTCAAGTCATCATCCACCCTTCACCCTGGCTCCCAGGGTAGAGGTGGTTGCCTGGTGAGAGAGATACTGTGGTCTCCCAGAACTTTCCATTCTTGTAAGCAGTGCAGTAACAGCTGACCTAGGCAGAGAGGATGTGGCCAGACAGAAGGAGGCAGAGGGCCCGCCCACATCACCAGCCTTTTGGAGCAGAAAATGATATCTCTAACCCTCCTCAGAGTTCCCAAAGGGTAGGTTCTATCACTCAGCTTCTACAGCGAAGGAGATACAGGTGCAGGGTTAAGTAGGAGGTCAGCCAGCAAGTGTCCAAGGTGAGTCCCCATCCAGAAGCAGTGACAGGTGTTCGAGGGGCTCCTGGCTCTTGGTGTTGCCTCTGGCTGTGACTACCAGCCATGCAGTGGCCCAGAGGACTCTAGGGTCAGATGCTTCACTGTTTTTTTTTTTTTTTTTTTTTTGGCTTTTTTGAGACAGGGTCTCACTGTGCAGTTCAGGCTGGCTTTGAGCTCACTTTTGTAGCCCAGGCTGGTCTCGAACTTGCAGCGATCCTCCTGCCTCAGCCTCCCAAGTGCTGGGATTACAGGCATGAGCCACCACGCCCGGCTTGGGATGCTTCACTGTTGAGACCTACAGAGGTCTGGGTACCAGGAAGCCCAGACCAGAGATACTGAGTGCTGTCTTTTAACAGCATTGCCCAGCCAAGGTGACAGAGGGGCAGTGCATTGGCTAAGGAGGCAGGCAGCCTGATTTGAACCTGGCCCTTAGGCATCAGTCACCTTGCCTGAAAACTTCAGATGGGGATGGCTGCCACCTCACAGAGGTGATGGCTGTGCAGGGAGGAGGGCCCTGTGTGCCTTCCAGTCCAGTGGTCCTGC
>PVJA010050147.1:0-13422 GCA_004027025.1 Myocastor coypus | reverse complement strand
CCTCTGCAGAGGTGGCTGGACAGAGGCTCTGTGGGAGGGGGTGGTGCCTGGGCCTGCAGCAGCTGGGAGGCAGTGGTGGTCTCCGGTAACTATGCACCTCCCAGGCCTCTGTTTGGGGTCCAGCGTTGGTGCTGGAGCGCAAGGCTTGGGTTGCCTATGGAGCTGCATTTTCCTGTTCCTGGGTCCAGGGAACCAGCAGTGGCAAACTGCAGAGTGGAACTTGACCAGGAATCCTCCTCCTTTGGCTTTCGCAAACCAGCGGCAGCTCCTGGTAGGTGCTTCGCCTACCCTGCAAATCCCACCGATCCCTGACCTGTCTCTCCCACCCCCACACAATGCACCTACCTCATCACTTCCTCTTCCACTAGTGAGTGATGCCCCATACCCAGGGCTAGGAGGCCCAGTGGCCTGAACCCGATTACTGGGGTCCCACTTCAGGTATCCTAATTCATTCTAGGGACAATGTCTTCAATCAATTACGGCTGCCCCGGGAGGGGGCTGGGCGTAGAGACCAGACAGAGACACACCCCACATCTGCAGCCAGGTGGAGCCCACCGGCAGATCTCCGGAGGCCCTCGAGGAAGGGACCCGACAGGAAAGGAGAAGCACTTCGGTGAGAGAGCCAACGACCCCAGATCACGTGGCGAGCCAACCCGTTGGCCTCCAGTCGCCCGGCTCCAAGTTTCTTGGTTTATCTTTTAAGGCGCTAACTTTTGTTAGTAGGGACGCCTGGCCTCCTTTTTAAAAGGATTCCTGCTGTGGTTCCATTAGCATAGAGGTTCCTCCCTCTCCTCTCCTCTCCCCCTCCTTGCCTACCCTGCCACTTATGGCAAACAGGCTGCCGGATGGCTCTGCAGCTTAAGCCTGGGTTCGGTCGATTTTGACATCAATTAAGGATACAACCCGACAATCGCCGCGTTACTGGGGGCTCTCCTCGGAAGTC
This sequence comes from Myocastor coypus, assembly GCA_004027025.1. Classification (NCBI taxonomy): domain Eukaryota; kingdom Metazoa; phylum Chordata; class Mammalia; order Rodentia; family Myocastoridae; genus Myocastor; species Myocastor coypus. Next base: position 12,479 of record PVJA010050147.1, on the reverse strand, counting down.
CGCTCCCCTTGCCCTCCTCTGTGCTACCGATGGGGACCAGGCCTCTTCTCTTCCGCGTGTGTTTTCCCCCAGCAATTACACTCCTCCGCTGAAATCTAAATTTTCCATACTGCTGCCTGTTCCTAATAAAAACCGTCTACCTTGCGCTATTAAACAGTCGAATCGTACTACATGCCGTTTTTATTGGTAGTGACTGTAGCAAATTAAAATGCCTACGCAGGAACATTAACACTTACTCCTTGGTGTTATCGGGATATATAAACTCCGTTTCGCATTGTAGCTCCTCGATGTTCGAAAAAATCAGTTTTCCCTTGCTTAAGTTAAAGTTGGCTTGGTCTTAAGCCTTTCAAAAACTGAGGGCGGAAAGAAAAGCGTGCTGCAGACTACTGTGTCTCTCGGTCGCAGCGTGTATTGGTGGCTGTTCCGGTCCCCCGAAGCGGAGGTCCAGCGGGGAGCAAAGGGATCCGTGCGGGGCTGTCCCCTGGTCGCAGCAAAGCTGTCTGTCGTGCCTGAGAAGCGGCTTGGAGGAGGGTTAAGGCAGATGAGGTTTTAGGCTCCTGTTGCAGCTGCTGCGGCGGCGGCCTCCTGGCCGTATTGAAAGAACTAGTTGGGCACGCTGGGAAACAGCAACTGCCCCTCGCGATAACTGCTTAGGCACCGAGTCCTTTCAGGTTTGCTGCGTATCCTCCCCCTGTTCCCCGTAGGTGCACTGCAATTTAGAAAGCCAAGTTAACCCGGTCATATTTTGTCTCTTGTCCCTGCAGTGGCCCAGCCTTAGAACAGATCAAGGACGTACTCGTTGCTGAGAGCAGAGTTTTCCGGCGAGGCCGGGCTCGTAGAGGCGCCAGCCGAGCGGGCATGGGTGGCTTTCCGGGGAACGCAGCCTGCCGCGCAGGCCCGGCCGCTCGCAGAGGCCTCCGCGAGCTTAGGGCTCCCAGGTCGCGCTCCAGGCAGAGGCGACGCTGGCCTGAGTGCGCGGCGCGCGGCGAGGGGGCGCTGTGGCCCGCATCTACCGGCCTCGGCTCAGCCTCGGTGGCCCTGGCGCTACCCCCGCGCCACCAAAGTGAGACCGACGCCTCTGAGCTTGGATCGACCTGGCCCTGCGCACGCGGGGCTCAACTACGGGAGAGGGAAACACCGCGAGGGCCTTTCAACCCAGTCGTGTGCCTTTACTGCTTTGGTCATCTGTACAGTTTGAATTCGATGGAAATATAGCCACCATTTTGGGAGTGTAATTTTTGTAAGTATTTAAGATTAAACATGCACATTTTGCATCGGTTTCTTTTAATGAAGGAGCCTGTAAACCTTAAGTGGCCTCAGTGTACCAAGTCACATTTACGTGGTGACCAAAGATCCTCTTCTTCCCAGATCCCAGTCCCAGCTCCCAGGTTGGTTGAGGGAGGAACAGCAGGACAGAAGAGGGGCAGGGGAGGGCTGAGAGAGACGAGGCTTTGCAGTTTGCATTCCTTTTCTTAAAATTGAGGACCATAGTTATAAATTGTACGAAATCCCAGTCCAGCTGCTGCGTGTCCTCAGCCCCTCCTAGGAGGACATCTGACTGCATCTCGGCGGCATCCTAGTCTCTAGGCTCTCCAGTGCACCAAAGCATCAGGCTCGCCAGCAAAGCCGGCGCTCAGGAGAATCCCCGGACGCTGAGAAGTCTCCAAAGCTGTGACCCCACGGCCAGCGGGGCCTGCCTGAACCAGAGAAGGCAGCCCTGCGCCGGAAGCTCTACCGGTGTGGGTGCGGAAATGCCTGGATCCCGCGGCTCGAAGCAACTAGCTTTTGAAATCAATGCGCATTCAGGTAACCAGCACTCCCTCATTCAGTCGAGCTGTCTTTTCTTGACGGTGAGGGCTCCTCCTTGCTAACCTGTCACTCCCGATTTCCTTTAGCGGCAGTGCGAGTCTCGTCTTCCGCAGGTGCCAGCCTGCAGAGCCTCTTCTTCACTTCTCAGAGTCGGAGAACCGCAGACTGGGGCCTGTCCACGTCCTCCTGCTGCTGCTCCTGCTCCTCTTCCTCCTCCTCCTCCTCTTTAGCTCTGTGCCTCTCTCCAACCCCAGCTCAGCAGTCTTGGGGCGCAGGCCCACACTTTCTGCGGTCGGGGGTCTCCGGTCCAGACATATACCGTGGACCACGAGGTGCAGGCAGCATGAACTCACAGAGAAGACCTGCAGAACGGACGACCCTTGGAAATGGACCGGCTGGAGTTCCTTTGAAGGATCAGGATTCCAGGAGTCCCGTTAGAAAGAGGAAACGCTAGCTCTAGTTCGGAGCAGGCGGGTATTTGAAGACCAGAGCCCTCGCCAATCACTTTTGCCAGCACTGGAGCAGGCTAAGATGGAGACTTCCACTGCAGACACAGCTCAGAGCTCCAGGAGCTGCTCTGGGCAAGTGGAGTCCTCAGGATTTTGTTTTGTTTTGTTAAAGAACAGACTTTGGTTGGGAGAACTTAGCTCTGCCTGCCTACAGCTCTACTGCATACCTACTTCCAGACACCAGAGCGCACCTCCGTGCTGGCCTGTGGTGTGAGCAGACCTCTGCTACTGCGGCCACGTGGTGGTCACCCAAGCCAGGAGCAGGTAGGACCCACTGCGCAGGAGGAGGCCACTGGAAGCTCTCCCTTAACTAAGCTACCCAGGACCTAAGCAGCGTTTGTCTGGAGCCTGGCGTTTCATCTGGCCACTTCTTTAGTTGGTGTGTGTACTTGAAACAGCAAGCCTGTGTGTGGTTAACTCCCCAATTTTTACACACCAGAGGCTGTGTGTGCAGGCACAGTAGAAAAGGGATATTTTTATTGTTATTGTTGTTGGCTTGTTTTTCAAAACATGGCACAGAGCAGAAATACATTTTTTAAAGATAGTTTGCATTAAGAACATAGCCTTCAGTAGTAGGACAGATGTTAGCTGCTGACTCGGAGGGGCAGAAGATTCGCAGAATCTCCCACTCCATAGAGAAGGAAAAGGCAGGCCCTGTGCAAAGCCAGGCAGAGGCCAGGCAGGGGCCCTCTCCTGCAGACCTGCTACTCCTGCTGGAAGGATGCTGGGTTCACCAGTTCTGGGGAGGCCTCTGGAAGGAAATGAACCTCACATCCACTGCACCAGCCGGCAAGACCCAGGGGCGCAGTCTGCACACCAAAGCTGTGGCAGTTTCAGTTGTTACCGAGGTATTACCAGCACCGGAGAACAGGCATAGGAGCCGAGCACCCAGCAATCCCTCCTCTGCTGTGGGGCTGGGAAGAGACCAATAGGGTTCTGGGAACACTGCCCCAACTAGCATGAAAGGGCTGTGTGGCGGTTGCAGGCTGGAGAGCCATGCCCCAGCCATCCTATGGTTCTGTGGCACAGGATCCCTCAGGGAATAGGGCGAAGTCACCCATATCTAGAACAAGACCGGAAGGTGGGAAGTCTGGGGAGGAGGCTGCAGGCAGGGTGACGCCACGGTAGGCAGTCTTTTGTGTTTTCAGGTGCAAGGGGACTGGCCCCATTTCAGGGCCAGAAAGCCTTCAAAGCCCATTTCGCAGCTGTCTGAAAGACTTGTGTCTTGATGTTAGCTACTGTCGCCTTGGAGGGCTAGTCCCATGGGGCTGCAGCACTGCTCTTTCCGGTGATTTTAGCAATTAAAAAGGACATGCTGTCAGCACACGGGTGGTGCCATGTGACATTCCATCATCCAGGAGGCTGAGGCAGGATGAGTGGCACTGTTCAATGCCAGCCTGAAGTAAACAGTGAACCCCTGTCTAAAATGGGGGGGAGTACTAGCTTTAAAAAGAAATATAAACACAGAAGTATAATATATTAGTTTGAAAAAACCTAATTGACAAGTTTTCCTTAAAATTACTTCCCTAAAATTTTTCATTTATTTCTGCTGTCCTGGCTCCCTTCCTCCCTGCTTAGAAGCCCTGTAGGTCAGGGTCAGGAATGGCTTCCTCTGCCTGCGAGTGGCTCTCCTTATGTCACCTGAATGTACTTCAGATGAACACAGTTTGGAAGACTCAGGTATGAGTCCCAGGATGGGGAGGCGACCAGGGGAGGGCAAGCGAAGCCCAGGGGACATGGGAGGCAGAGAGGAGAGCTGATTGGGCAGGCACCACCTCTGCCCCTGGTGGGCCGGGGTGTGGCACCAACATTGCAGTGGTGGGAGCCGCAGCAGCTGGGCAATAGCAAGACAGTGATGACTTGTGTGGAAGAGAGTTTCCTCACACATCCAGAGCAAGATTCAGTCTTGTCACAGAGGATGGAGCTTAGGGACATTTGTGGGTGAAGAGAAGCTGGCCTAGGACAGGGAAGCAGAGGAGAGGGCATCCATGGGCCGTGCATGTGATCACTTCCACGTCCTCTGAGAAGACGTATGTTTAGACAGTGGTGGTGCTGGCATAAGCAGAGGGGAATCTGGTCCCCTGCTGTCACGGAAGTCACCTGTGAACAGGCACCAGAGAACAGGCATGGGCCCAAGCACAGGGCTCAAGGTTCCTGTGAAAGTGGCTGTGCAGGGCTACAGCCACCCAGGGGAGCCTGGACGGCCACGACCCGCAGGCTGGATGGGTGCTCTGCAGCAGAGAGGACGCTCCACTTCCTGACCTCCAAGACGGGTGATTGTTAAGGTCACTGCAAAGCAAGTACCTGCAGGCAAGTGTCCCTCATTTTCAAATGTCCCACATTTCCTGTTCCACAGGCTGGACCCCTGCTCTTGGGCAGAGAAGAACTACTTTCTGAGACCCCAGTATCTGGTCCTTTGTAGGGAGCCTGTGTCTCGAGGATGCGCATGGCACAGCCTGGTCCAGGCCTGTCGTTGTCCTGGTGAGCCGTATCTCGAGCGGATGAGCCGCACCCTGTGACCCTTCAGCCGCTTGGTAGACTTCTTTGGTCACTGAGGGGCAGCCTGTGAGACAATTTTTCGTTCATCTTGGAGGGACCCCTGGGCACAGAGCAGCCAGTCATCTGACAAATGCAGGTTTAGCTTTTGAAAACTGGGTTTCACTGTGGCATTTCGTAGTTGGAATAATGCGTTACATCACAGCGTCTCCCTGTGACTTTGCTCTTCTGCGCTGATTCCCTGCCCCTTGCTGCGTAATCTCCATTCTGCTTTTTATGAAGTCTTGCCCTCCTTCCCATGCTCCTCTCCTTCCTTCCTTCCTTTCCTCCCCCTTCTTCCCTTCTCCCTCCCCTCCCCCTCCCCCTCCCCCCTTCCCTTTCCATCCTTCCTTCCTGTCTTTATTTCATTTTCTTGATTCTGCATTTTATCTTTTAGAACCAGGCTTATCTTACCTAACAGGGCAATCTTCAGTTCTACCCATTGTCTGCAGCTGTCCTGACTTGTACTTTCCTACGGCCAAGTTTTCATGGCATGGTTGACCTTGTTAGCTCCAGCTGCCCTGGTGGGCAGGAAGCTAGTTCTGCATTCTCTTTAGATCCTGGATCTGTCTAGCCTCACCTCATCACAGGGCCCCCAGACTGACTGTGTCACTGCCATGCTGTGGCACTCACCAGCCATCCTTCCCAGGACTAGGAATTGTTAGAGGTATTAGAGGCTCAGCCGACAGCATATCATTCACATGTGGACCAGGCAATGCCAGGTCTGTACCCTAGTTACCCTCTTATCTGACCAACATCTGCCAGTCTCCCAGTTCCCAAGCCTGGAATTAGCCTCAGGTACCAGGCAACTAAAGATGACAGCTCAGGCCCGGAGTCACAGCCATTATCCATAGAGCCCATGCCAAGCCACCGGGTGCCCTTCCAGTCCCAAGAGATCCGGTACAGGCTTGGGCTCCTATGGGCTCCCACTTGGCCGTCCCATTGCGTTCCAGAGAAGCACACACAGAGAAGTGGCACCTCGCCTGATCACTCAAGCCTGTGGGCACACCGGGAGGCTCAGGCATCTCTGGGGTCAGGGGTGAATTTTCCAAGTGACACACAACTTGGACCTTCTCACAGCCCCGTGGCCATCCATCCACCTTCCCTGCCGGCCCCATTTCTTCTTTCTCCTTCTTCTTACAGTCTTTTTTCAGATGTACATCTTATAAAGCTTTTTCTCGTCATCCTCAGTTGGTATTCTCAGTCTTTTTTTGTTTACTCATGCAGATTGTCAACAAGCAAGATTTCTAATTTTGATAAACTCTGGCTTTTGAATTCTTTTCTTTTTGCCATGTATGAATGTGTGTACTCTGTTTAGAAAGTATTTGCTTTATCCAAGATCACTTGGACTTTCTCTGACATAACTTACAGAATTTTAATACTTAGCCATTACCTTTAGGTCTGCTATGATTATCACTTTGGGAAATTTTGTTTAAGGTGTATGATAAAATTTAGAGTTTATGTTTTTTCAATATGGTAACATTTTATAAAATTGGTTTAGAAATTCCAAGTCTTTTGGATTGCATGTAAATTCTGAATTATCTTTTTAATTTCTATGAAAGACTTGCTTAAGCTTGATTGACATTTAATTGATAGCAGATCAATTTGTAGAGAATCACTCTCTAAAATATTTACTCATCTAATCTATAAAGATTTTTATGTATTTCTTCCTGTTTAAGTCTTTTAAATTTTTTCTCAAGAATGCTTTATGTTTTAGTACACAGATTTTGAACGTAATTTTTTTTATTTTATTTTTTTGAACATATGGTTTTGGAAATGTATTTCTACAATAATTTTCAAATTACTTATTATGAATGGATGTTGAACAAGTGATTTTTGTATAAGAACCATGTGTTCTACATTATTGCTAATTTCAGTTATTAGTTGGACTAGCTCTTCTGGAAAGTTGTAACAAATTCTACATAAATAGTTATGTTGTGTGTGAATAAAGAAATTTGCTTTTCTCTTTTTTGCTTTCTTTCTCTCCCTGTGCCTTTTCTGCCTCTTGCACTGGCCAGAATGCTGCATTCTGCAGGAAGGTGAGGGCCAACCTTGCCTTGTCCCTGTCCAGGCTAGTGCCCACTGAGCTGTGGAAGCTGTCCGGAGAGATGAGGGTCACCTCTTCATTGTCAGGTTACTGAGGCGGTCATCGGGAATGGAGCTTCACTTTTTGGGGGAATTATTTTTCTGCATCTACTGAGATAAACATATCTATTTTTTTCTATTTAAATTTACTGCTGTGGTGTCTGACATTCATTGATGTTCAGAGGTTAAACTAACCTTGCATTCCTACAGTTCACTCCCTTTGGCTGTGGTTACATTGTCATTTTACAGGCAAGTCTCTCTTCTGCACCTAGAAACAAAATTTCTCCAATATCCAAGAGAACAGAGTACAGTGCTACATCATAGGAGAGCATAGGGTACTTTGGTGGGTGAAAAAAAATCAGTCCTCGTCAGTAACAATTAACTGAATAAAGGAGAAAAATCTAATGACCATTTCAGTGGATGCTTTTTGACAAAGTGCACAACTTTTTCATTAAGAACACTTAGGAAACTGGATAGGATGGAATCTCCCAACCTTCAAAGGCTGTCAGGGTGGTATCTACAGCTGACACTATTGTTAATTATGAGACTGGAGACGCTTATCGAGGTGGGGAACAAAGTCAGGACAGCCACTTCTGTGTAGGATTTGGCTAGAGGTCTCAGTGTAGCAAGGCCTTAGGGTGGAAAGGATACAAACAAACCAGACTGAACGCAGGAGGTTCCTGAGACAACACAGTTATCTATGCAAAACTCTAGGATGCATCTGACTGCAGCATGGTCATAGGATACAAAGACTAAAGGTGAGAAAAATAAATTATATTTCTACAAAATGGAGACGTATAATAGGACATTTAATTTTTAAATGGCATTTACAATAGTTTCAAAAATATTAAGCTAACAGGGACAAATTGGTCCATCGTGGCACATGAAAATACATGGGAAACTACTTGGTAATGTGGGGAGTAAATAAAGGAGGTGAAATATTTCGAAAGACATAACAGTCGTGGACACAGTGCTGTGTGGTTGGAGCGGCTCCTCACTGCTAGACAGATCATGGACAGGCGTCCAAATGCCAGTAAGCTTTTCTGTAGAAACTGAGGGCTTAATTCTAAAGTTTATGGAAGAGTCCAGTGGCAAGCTGTCTGAAAAAAAAAGAAGCACCTACCTAGGCATCTTACAACTGGGTTTCTGGCCTGCTTCTGAAATTGCAGCGATTTACCCAGTTCAATGCTGGGAGGAGAAGGAGGGGTTGGCCTGGAGCGAGCGCCCGGGAGTAGCCACACGGACACGGATGCTTTGTGTGGCCTAAGTGGGTTGGTGCCAGAGCAACCTGGTATCCCTGTGCAAGAAACAGACGAGCACAGTCCTGTCTCGTGCTCTTGCAGAGGTGCAGCGGTGCCTTGCTTGCAGCCACAAGTACTTAGCAAGCTTTGGTGTCAGTTTGTGAACACTGCTTCAGGCGGCAGACATGACCATAGTCATCTTTCCTGCAGGAATGCGAGTGTACTCACTTTTCCAGAATCCTGGGATAAATTAAGTCTGTGAACTGAGCTACCACTGTACTTTTATTTTTGTTCTTATATGTATGTATGTATATATGTATGCATGTATTTATTTTTGCGGAACTGGGGATTGAACTCAGGCCCTTGTGCTTGCTAGGCAAGCGCTTATTCTACTTGAGCTATCTCCCCAGCCCCCCGCTGTGATTTTACATGGATTATAGATCCAAATGTCAAAGCTAAAACTGTAAAACATCTGGAAAAATACAGGAGTAAAACTCTACAATTATGAAATATGCAAGTTTTCCTTTAGATCCCTTCAAGACTACTATAAAAGGAAAAAGGCCTGTGTTAATTAAAACAAATTTTTCTTTCAATGGAAAATAAAATGAAAAGGGCAGTAACAACACAGATGCAATTACGTGGAATCATATAATATTCTAGTGTATGTGATTTTATTTATTTATTTATTTATTTATTTATTTATTTATTTATTTTCTTGTTTTAGAACCTTTATTTGTTTATTCACTCATTTTTTATGGCCGGCTCAGCCCGCCCCAAGGGCAGGGCTGGCACAGCATGTGGTGCCGGGGATCGAACCGTGGTCCCTGAAGCCGCCCAAGGTTTCCCAAGCAGGCGCTTTAGACCACTGAGCCATCCCGCCGGGCCCCTGTATGTGATTTTAATATGGAATGGCATTTAAACAATAAAAAAAATTGAAACTCAAAAATAAAAAATAAAAAAATAAACTGATCTGATGATGAAAATATGTAATATAACCATTGTTAAATTTTTCTGGTTTTGAAATTCTGTACTATGTGTAAAAAAAAAATAAATAAATATTAAAATAAAAAAATTAATATGGAATGGCAATATATATCTGAATTCATTTTAAACCTCAATTGAAAACACAGTAAGCCTAACAAAATTTTTTTTAATTCAAAATATTTATTTGTTTATTTTAAATTTAGCAATGGTTGTAATATATATCTTCATCATTGGATCAGTTCAGATTAATAGATATAGGTCTATAAGATTGATCAAACAATTAAACATTAACCCTTTCAATAAACATTACTTTTTTTTTTTTCCTAACAAAAATTTTGAAGGTCTTAAATACTTGTCAAAAAAACGATATAAAATGACCAGCAAGTATTTTCAAATGGTTGGGAGTGTTAATAATAAGAAAAATACTAATTAATGCACAATTATATGTCAAGGCAGAGACATAAAAATGGCTAAATTTGGTCAATCGGCAAGATCCAGCTGTGCCAGCAACATGGGCCAAGCCCGATTCCAAGTATCACTGGTTGAAACATGAAATTATAGGAATGCATTGTGAAATCATTTGTGCAGCTTAATGCTGACTTAAATATCCACTTACTATTTGTCCAAGTCCTTCTAGATATTCATCAAGAGAAATAAAAATGGGTGTAACACAAGCCTGATTTAAATATTTATAGCCACTTTATGAAAGTAGCCTTGGGCTGAAAATCGCCCAAGTCCCCAACAACAGATGTGTGGATGGTACAGCTGTGGTCTTCTCATATCTGTGGGTACAGGAATGAGCTCCACGTGCGACGTGGGTTAGTCTCAACACATTCTGTAAGTGACACACTAAAGTGTGGACTGCGAGAGTCCATCGCATGGTGTTGTGGCTCTGGACAATGCTGCTCAGTGGTCAATGCCTGTGGTGGTCACAGAGATTTCCTTGGACAGGGCTGGGTGGGCGGGAAAGGGTCAGAAGGCACCGCATGGAAGACGGGAATTTTCTCTCTTAGTGCGCTATGCTGACTGGGGTTTGTGGTAGTTGATACCTTGTGCCAACTTGAGGAAGCTTGGCTGGTTCCCGGCTGTGAGGGCCCCATCCTGCAGGATGCGGTGGGCCTGCTCTGGGATGGGATTAGTTTCACTCTAGGGTCAGATGGGCCACCCCAGAGCGACTCAATACAAAAAGTGAATGAAAAGAGTTGAGGAAGACTTGGAGCGGATCAGCACTGACCATCCTCTCCACCCAACCTCAGAGCAGCCTAGCCCAGCCCTGCCCTGCTTTCTTGGAGAAGTCCTGGTCTTTGGAGGGCTTTGGAGGAGCTTGATATTCGCTGCCACACCACTTTGGAGGAGCTCTGCACCGGCACAGATTTGGAAGATAGAGGCTTGATGGATGCCACAGCTGTTGCTCCTCTGCTCTTCATTGTTTGCTGCTGCCTCGGAGCCAGCAGAATATGAACTGAAACGTCATCAAACTGTGAGCTAAATAAACTGTTTTTTGCTTCATTTTGAGTGTCGGGTATTTGTCCCAGCAATGAGTAAAAAGTAGCTAAGACAGGGTTGTGATGATGTGAGTGCACAATTGATTAAAAAAAAAATAAAATAAACAACAACACATTTCACCCTGAGTGCCTGTGTTTAGTGGTTTTTACTGTTTAAATTATATCACAGTCAATACAATATATATTTTTATGTGTTTCTTGAAATTATAAAATAATGTTTGATACTCACTGAAGAGTTTGTATTTGTGTTACTGTGGTTATTTATAAAGCCCCTGGCATAAATTGATGCCGCAAGTCACTTTTGCCTTCTCCAAATTGATAGGTGGTGGATGATACCAGGTTTGTTCTAACTCTCCTATATTTTCGTTATACCTGGGCTGGGCATCATTTTGCAGTCATCCGCCATCTCTGCCCTGCCGCCTCTGTGCCTTTGCTTTACTGTCGGTTTGAATGTATTTCCGCCGTTGAAAAGAGATCAGTATAGTTTCTGATAGTAAGACGACTGGACCCATATAAGCTAGTGTAATCTTCCCTCAGGGTTCGTTTGTTTCAGTTCTGTGGCCAGATAGCTCAGGGGACTTACAGAGAGCAGAGGAACCGGAGCTCCATCCCTGGCGTGCTGTGCCGTGCTCCCCGCTGGGCCCGCTGAGATGGTGGTTGAGAGTGCCTGGTGGGAGGTGCTGTTCAGAGAGGATCGTTTTAGTAGCTGGTTTAATTACTGAGGTTTTTCTTAGTAGGACCATCATAATCTGCCTGTGGTTAAGGCTTGCAGTCTCTTCTCACATTACATGTTCAATATTTTTATGCCTTTCTACTTTGTCTACAGCTGGGTTGGCTCTTGTTTAATGACCTATCTATCTAATAACTGGACTTACTGCTGGACATTTGAGACATCTTTTTTTTTTTTTTTTTGCAGTTTTGTACATCCTAGTGCTTCAGTGTCTTTTTGTACAGTACACCTACTTTATACAGCAGAGGACATTATTGTTTAGAGATAGGGTTTTACTATGTAGCTCATAGTATAAACCCTGTGTTTTTACTTTCTGTTTTTTTTTTTTTTTTTTGGCCATCTCCACTCACCCTAGGACCATGGCTGGCACAGCATGTGGTTCCAGGGATTGAACCATAGTCCTTATGTACTTGCCTAAGCTTGCCTTAGTAGGCACTTTAGACCGCTGAGCTATCTTGCTGTCCCAGCACTGTCATTTTTGATGGTTATACTGACAGTACAACTCCATCACACTTCATAGTTCTGCAGGCAGCAGGTACACAAATAAAAGCAAAGCCATCAGGTTGGCATTCCTCAGGCCATTTCTTTGTTGCAAATAAGGTGAGATGCTGAACAGTTAAACTGACAGCATGGGCCTCTGTGCCCACCACCCCCACTCCAGGCCTGGTGGCCTCTCTTGGAGACATAGAGCAGATCATCCTGGGCATGGTGGCGCAGTGCCTCTAGGTCTTGTTATGTAACTCAGGCTGCTTTAAACTATGAAAATTCCAGTGACTGTGCACTAAATAGACCTTTCCTTTCCTAAGCTAGCATGTCGGGTATTTGTCCCAGCAATGAGAGAAGAATAACTAAGACTATAGTGTTTCCTACCTTTCCTGCCTGCTTTTGCATGGCTTTTTCTTGCTGTGTCCCCTAAGTCCTGACTGGCAGACACTACTGGATTCCTTTACTCCTTTTCTAAACCTCCTGCTGCTCTCGGAGATCTCCTGTTACTCAGATCTCTCCTGTAGCAGGCACATCTGTCCTACTTTCCATTGCTCTGGTGCTGCCCCACAGCGGAGGCTGCTCCAGGTAATGCCCC
>PVJA010050146.1:0-13423 GCA_004027025.1 Myocastor coypus | reverse complement strand
GTTTGAACCCTGGTCCCGCAAAAAAAAAAAAAAAAAAGACTCAAAAGAGCACTTGAGGAACTACTTTAGAAAGTGGTATGAATAATGGTATAAATGTGTTCAGAGTAACGAAAAATATTTTAAGGGAATTAATGGAAATATGTATTTTCCTATAATAAAATGTTTACAAGTTTAAGTGCACACCTTATTTTTTTGCGGCGGAAGGCCGGGGATTGAACTCAGGACCTGGCACTTGGCAGGCAAGCGCTTATTCTATTGAGCTGTCTCCCCAGCCCTCACACCATATTTTTCAAGTATACATTGTACATCTCCTTTAATTTTTTTTGACAGATCTTGAACTTTTTGATCCTTCTGCCTCAGCCTGAGTAGCTGGATCACATGTGCATGCCACAAGCCAGGTTTTAATCAGTTTTGTCAAACATCTTGTTAAATCAAGAAGTCTTGCTTAATTCAGTTATTTTTAAGTTCTAAGGTTCCTACTTTCCTCCAACTAACATTTAACCCAGTGACTCAATTACTGTAATATATGGGTCACCATTTTGTGAAATTCACATCATCTTTCCAAGTTTCTCTGTTTGCAAATCCTTATTATTTCAAAAGTGGGTGAAATCACGTACTTTCCTGAAGAAGCCACCTAATGGTAGTCTGAGATTGCCTAGATAAATTTCTTCATCGATCTATCTTCCTGCCAAGGTGTCCACCAGGTGTCTTCCCTGGGGTGTGCAGTTCACTTTATGTTCTCTGGCATGTAACTTCTGCACACCACGTGCCATCCACTTGCATTTCCCCTGGCTTTCACTACAAGCTTGTGTGTAAGGATTAAGAAAGTACTGTGTGTGTTTTGTTAAGTACCTGTCAGGTGCTTGAAATCACTCCATCTTATCCGTTGTAACTTGATGCGATTTCTGTTGTGTCGTTGCCCAACGGCTGTATTTTGTTGGGAGTCCTTCAGTTACTATTAATTTTCAACACAACCATGATGGTCTTCCGTTTCAAGTAACTGCCAAAATTAGGGAAATTGGTTGGCTTCACCTGCAAACAAAGGCTTGCTGTAATCCTAATGAATTATGGAAAGCACTCTCCAATCTAAGTGAGAAACTCATTGACACCTTTTCTGCTCAGTGCATGCAGAAAGGCTCTTTGGTATCCTGCCGCTCTGTCTTCGCCTTACTAAGTATTACCTTCAGCTCCTTCCGGGTGGGTTGCTTTGGGGGTGAGGGGCAAAGCTAAGAAGGGGCAGGGTTATGGAGTTCCAGAACAGGAGTTAGCCCGCACTTACTTGGAATCCAGCCCTTGTGCCTGGAGTTATAGTGAGCGCAGCGCTCACGCGCTGCGGTCCACTCGGGTCCCGCCCGCCGCTGCCCCTCCCAACCTGCCTTGGTTTCTGGATTCCCTTCCACGAACCACAAGCTCACAGGTCCCAGACCCTCACTTTGTTGGACCTGGCATCTGCAGGGCCATTTCCTCCACTTTCTTCTCTACCAGGAGAGGGAGCCAGCGGGCTGGCCCCACACAACCTAGGTTGAGAGGACGCCCGGGCCTCCCGAGGCCCGCCCGCCCTCAGACCGCTGGGCCGGGAATGGCAGAGCGACGCTCGGACCATAGGCATCGCCTCACGTCGCCCCGCCCCGCGCCGTTTTGCCATTGGTTGCCGCAGGCCCGCGCCTCGCCCCCTCCACTTTCCGCCCCGCTGCTCCGCAGCCCCGAGCCGGGTCGGAGGTGAATGACCCGGGGTAACCCCGGACGTAGTCACCTCATGGGGTTCCGCGGCTGAAGTGGGAGTAGGGGCGGGGCGGGCTGGGCCGGCTCCCGGGAAGCCCCGCCCCGCCCCGTGTGCCGGCTGGCCTGCAGCAGCGCGCCCGCCAGTCAGCCATCGACCGCTCCGCTGCCGGCCTCTCTACCCGCCTAGCACGCCTCCGCGAAGGGGCTTGGGGCCGCCGGACCGCGGACGCCGCCAGCCTGAGGTGAGGAGAGGCCCGGCCTGCAGCTCGAGATCCTGAAGCTGGAGACGCCGGGGTAGGGGAGGGGCCGGTGGTCACTAGGCGGCCGCGTCCCAGCGTCCGCGCGCACGCGGCCAGGCTTCATCCCGTACAGACTGGTCGAGGTAGGGCAGCGCAGTTCTTTCCGCAGCCCGGTGGCCTTGAGGTCCTTTCCCTGGAACCGTGGGGGGCTCTGGAGTCTCGGGGATGGCGGCCCGGACCCCGGAACTGGGAGGCGTACTGACTCAGGCCCTGTGGAGGGACGGGGATGTCCGCCTGAACCAAGTCAGGCTTCTGTCTAAACTGTGCCAAGGTGGTCGATCTTGCTGTAGTTAGGCCAACCCGGACAGATTACTGCCAGAGCCGACTCCGGTGCGACTCGGCCTGGGAGCGCGAGAAGACCACGTGGGAGCACAGTGTCGAGGGCTGGGGCTGACTGCACTGAAAGTCTTCTCGCAAAGAGTGCGGTGTGGGGCGCGGAGAATCTTGCTGTTGCTCTCACGGTGTCTTTGTATCTTGGGGAGAGACCGGGCCAAGCTGCTTGTCCTTTACCAGTTTCAGCGCGCAGGATTTTAGGTCTTCAGTGGGGGTGTAGTAAATGTGCATGCCTGTTGATCCTCTGTCTTTTGCGATTGCCTTACTGATTGGGGCAGCATTTGGAGATAAGTCGGAGTAAGGAAATGGGACTGTAAAGATTTCCGAGGATAATGTGTAGTGAAGGGACAACATTACTATGGAGTTGTATAAGGATAAGTGAACACTTGAAATCCCTTCTAAAACTCAAGGATTTAATGTATGCCTCGTGGGTTTTGTAGAAGTATACAAGAATATAATTTCTCATATAGGTGAAATATTGTAATTTCAGCTATTTTTGTTTTGAGCTTTGAGACTGAAATCAAATGACTGTAGGAGTTCCTGCCTCCGTTTATACTCAAACAGTGCTCCAGAAATTTTACTCTGCAGGATAAATCTAATAATGTTTTCACAGAAGTTGTTTTTCCTTGATTTTCTTTCTTATTTTCTTAATCTCACGGCTCAGATCGAAACTACCCAAGGTAGAAAATTATGTACAGTAGTCTCTTCTCCTTCGTAGATGTCCTAGACGTCTGTGTTGAGGATTTCTCTGTTGCCTCTTGGGGAAAGCATCTAATAGAGCAGGATCACTTATAGCAATGTTCAGATAAGAGCCTGCTTGCTGCAAACTAGCAAATCTTCCTACTTCTCTTGGCTAAGTTTATTTATTTTTACTACTTGCTGTGTGGCAAGAGGAACAACCTGAACCCAAGAGTAATTAATATTGTGAAGTGGGTATATGAAAGGTGTCACAAATAATTGTGTAGACTTGTAGAAGTCTCCTTTATCAGTACAGAATACATCAATCATAAGATTAATTTTTTTCTCTGTCTTGGTTTTCCTTACAATAGCCCACCCAATGTCCTGCAGGATACACTTTTATCTTGCTCTTCCCTCTTTTACTTGGCCCACGCTCTCTGCAGAGCCGGTTTTTCCTTCACTCATTTTTCCTTTTTCAAATAAACTTGGTCAGCATTGAAAAAGATTAATTGTTTTGAAATGGAAAGGCAATTTGGAAAGTGATAGTATTTTGTTTAATGACTTTATACTTCAGATAATGACTGAGTAATGTCAAAGACTTGGGGTTATGAAAGCCAGCCTTAGAGAACTCTCATTGATGTTGACTTCTCTAAAGTGTTGCGTGAACAGGTTCAGGTGTAGAGCATAATGCAGCACACTACAGTATTTCCTTTTCAGTCAATGATTAGGAAAAAAAAAAATTAACTTGTCTTTTAGACTGGTTTAACAGGTTTTGGGCCAGTGTTTTTTGTTTTAATTTAAAACATCCCCCCACCCCACTTTTTTTCAGACTGCTAACATGCTAGTAGTCTCAAAAAAAAAAGAAAGAAAAATTGTGGAGTAATATATTGGAAATTAAAATTTCCACTTGACAGAATCTTTTGGCAGTTGAGAAAAAAAGTTGTTATATTATTATAGTATGTTTTTAAAGATCAATAATTATAGAAGCTATATGTCACTTTTCCACACCCTTAAAACTTATGATGAAAATTGTAAGTCACTACAGAGCAGCTGGAAAAAATTTTTAATAACCATTGAGATGATTACCATTTTCAAATAGTTTTTAACAGGCTATTGCTTAGATAGGTTTTATTTATTTATTTATTTGTTTTGCGGGACCGGGGTTCAAACTCACGACCTTGCACTTGCCAGGCAGGCACTTGTGCCTCGGAGCTATCTCCCCAGCCCCTAGATAGCTTTTATTTATTGCTTTATTTTTACAAAAATTGGATATTTACTGCATTACTTGAATTTAATGAACTGTTTGCAGGTGGTATTAAATAGATGGGAAACTATCACAAATAGTATAGTTATGCAATTTAAATTTCTGATGTCAGGGGATGGTAAATATTTATAGTGGTTCCTTATATCAAAAAACATGAGGGGAAGCAGGATCTGGTAGCAAATGCTTAGTCTGCTGAGACCTTCAAAGAGATTCTTTGGAAGGTAACTGATAACACTTGAATCATAGATCTGACTTTTTTTGAATATTGGTCTGTGATATAGGATCATGAACATAAATAATTGATTTTCTTTTTTCTTTTTTGGTGGGACTGGGGTTCGAACTCGCAACCTTGCACTTGGCAAGCAGGCACTTATGCCATGGAGCTCTCTCCCCAACCCCAGGATCTCACTATTGTTATTTCCCTGATAATAAGTCTAGGTCACATATTAATTTTTTAGAGGATGTCTTATTTTCATATACAACAGTCTATATTCACTGATTCATGCATAAGTACATTTATTGATATATAAAAGTAAATTAAAATCTGTTATCTTTTTAAAAAAATTATTTATTTATTTATTTATTTATTTATTGGATACAGGGTCTTGCTATGCTGTTTGGACTCGTAGTGATCCTCCTGTCTCAGCCTCCTCAGCATTGGGATTACAGGCATGCACCACCACACCTGGTTTTGGTGCCCCATTCAGCATGGGGCCAGCATGACAAGTGGCACCAGGGTACCAGCGGTCAAACCTAGGTCACTGCACTTACCAGGCAGGCGCTTAGACTGCTGAGCTATCTCCCTAGCCCAGTCATATCATCTTCAGGAACATTGTCATAACTTTCCAGACCCTGAATCTGGCCTTCCTTATCTTTAGACTCTATTTCCTGTAGAACCATTAGTCCCAATTTCTTAGGTTCAGCAACAGAGCCCTCTTTAAATGAGCACTTCTTGTGTGTGGCTTGCTGGTACTGCATTAGCAACATAGCTATCAGTGACATTATCCCATGAATTCTTCACCAAAATCAAGACCTCTGACAGGCCAGCCTTCACAAAGTTTCCATTAAACTGAGTATTAATTGAAGACTTAATGAGTCAAGAGTGACAATAGGAATGATGATAGTTATAAGAATGATGGTCCAGAGAAAAGCAACAAAAAACGTCAGGCACTAAAATTCAGAAAACATTCATTTATTTTTTATTTTTCTTTTTTCCATTTTTTAATTAATTTTAATGAGAAAGAAATCGCAATGAGACAGTTTCAAAGCAGGTTAGTAGGACAGTTACAATAATTAATACATTGCATATTATTGACTTCATAGTAGTTATTTAGAGTACAAGATGCAGACATGATATCTTGTCTAAACACCATTAGAACAAATCTTCTCTTTGAATTAAGAGAGAAGGTAACTGTATATCTATCCTAGCTATTTTGTCAGAGATGGGAGTTCCATTGCCATTCAGATACCGTAGATGTGTAAATTCAGCAAAGTAACCCAATCAAGTCCAATAATCCATAATAATGGGTTATCAGTAGAACTGGTAATGTCAGAAGTTGTTGAGCCTTTACAGCACAGCATTTTATTATGGCTTTACTTTTTTTTTTTTATGGCTTTACTTTTTATACCCCAGAGTTATACTTTCCTGCTGGATGGTTAAGACCAAGATAAAGCAAGACCTATGTAACAAAAAGTGTAACTTTTGTATCCAACAAGGTCAATCAAATCCCCTCAGGATTTAACCTGAAACCATGCACAACAGTTTGTAGATCTTTCGTCAGTGTCAGCCATCTAGATGAGTCACGGCCATTGCTTGACCAGTTTGCTCTCTGTGAAAGCCTGAGACAATATTTTCTCTCTAGATAACTCTCCTTAGGCACACTATACTTCGTCAGTCACTTTCCTCTGTGGCCCCAGAATCTCCTTGAATAGAAAATTTGGGACACCACTGAGTTACAGGATGTTACAGTACAGGTTCTCTTATGTCCTGAATCCTCACTAACCTTGAAAAGCTAGAGTCGAAATATTGGCTATCCTTGTAGCCCTTCTTTTTCTCTAGTTTTTTGGTCTGCAAACTTAAGTTGTTAACCATCCAGAAGAGAAGCTTAATGGTATTATTACCCTATAACATGGGCAGTTGAGCTTTAACATCTGTGTGAATATCAGATGCCTTAGACATAACATGGAACAGGTATTTTCCAACAATTGTTGATATTCTAAACCTTACATTCTTATAGAATGTGAAAAAGACAATTACACATTTTTACACAGAAATTTAGAAATCTAAATTTCTAAATTTCTACCCATACACAAATTGTTGCAGGACAATCCTATGACTGTTTTTTATCTCTTGTTCTCTCTCTCTCTCTCTCTCTCTCTCTCTCTCTTTCTTAATTATGGCCAGCCCCCCCCTCAGGGCAGGCTGAGCTGGCCATAATTAAGAAAGAGAGAGAGAGAGAGAGAGAGAGAGAGAGAGAACAAGAGATAAAAAACAGTCATAGGATTGTCCTGCAACAATTTGTGTATGGGTAGAAATTTAGAAATTTAGATTTCTAAATTTCTGTGTAAAAATGTGTAATTGTCTTTTTCACATTCTATAAGAATGTAAGGTTTAGAATATCAACAATTGTTGGAAAATACCTGTTCCATGTTATGTCTAAGGCATCTGATATTCACACAGATGTTAAAGCTCAACTGCCCATGTTATAGGGTAATAATACCATTAAGCTTCTCTTCTGGATGGTTAACAACTTAAGTTTGCAGACCAAAAAACTAGAGAAAAAGAAGGGCTACAAGGATAGCCAATATTTCGACTCTAGCTTTTCAAGGTTAGTGAGGATTCAGGACATAAGAGAACCTGTACTGTAACATCCTGTAACTCAGTGGTGTCCCAAATTTTCTATTCAAGGAGATTCTGGGGCCACAGAGGAAAGTGACTGACGAAGTATAGTGTGCCTAAGGAGAGTTATCTAGAGAGAAAATATTGTCTCAGGCTTTCACAGAGAGCAAACTGGTCAAGCAATGGCCGTGACTCATCTAGATGGCTGACACTGACGAAAGATCTACAAACTGTTGTGCATGGTTTCAGGTTAAATCCTGAGGGGATTTGATTGACCTTGTTGGATACAAAAGTTACACTTTTTGTTACATAGGTCTTGCTTTATCTTGGTCTTAACCATCCAGCAGGAAAGTATAACTCTGGGGTATAAAAAGTAAAGCCATAAAAAAAAAAAAGTAAAGCCATAATAAAATGCTGTGCTGTAAAGGCTCAACAACTTCTGACATTACCAGTTCTACTGATAACCCATTATTATGGATTATTGGACTTGATTGGGTTACTTTGCTGAATTTACACATCTACGGTATCTGAATGGCAATGGAACTCCCATCTCTGACAAAATAGCTAGGATAGATATACAGTTACCTTCTCTCTTAATTCAAAGAGAAGATTTGTTCTAATGGTGTTTAGACAAGATATCATGTCTGCATCTTGTACTCTAAATAACTACTATGAAGTCAATAATATGCAATGTATTAATTATTGTAACTGTCCTACTAACCTGCTTTGAAACTGTCTCATTGCGATTTCTTTCTCATTAAAATTAATTAAAAAATGGAAAAAAGAAAAATAAAAAATAAATGAATGTTTTCTGAATTTTAGTGCCTGACGTTTTTTGTTGCTTTTCTCTGGACCATCATTCTTATAACTATCATCATTCCTATTGTCACTCTTGACTCATTAAGTCTTCAATTAATACTCAGTTTAATGGAAACTTTGTGAAGGCTGGCCTGTCAGAGGTCTTGATTTTGGTGAAGAATTCATGGGATAATGTCACTGATAGCTATGTTGCTAATGCAGTACCAGCAAGCCACACACAAGAAGTGCTCATTTAAAGAGGGCTCTGTTGCTGAACCTAAGAAATTGGGACTAATGGTTCTACAGGAAATAGAGTCTAAAGATAAGGAAGGCCAGATTCAGGGTCTGGAAAGTTATGACAATGTTCCTGAAGATGATATGACTGGGCTAGGGAGATAGCTCAGCAGTCTAAGCGCCTGCCTGGTAAGTGCAGTGACCTAGGTTTGACCGCTGGTACCCTGGTGCCACTTGTCATGCTGGCCCCATGCTGAATGGGGCACCAAAACCAGGTGTGGTGGTGCATGCCTGTAATCCCAATGCTGAGGAGGCTGAGACAGGAGGATCACTACGAGTCCAAACAGCATAGCAAGACCCTGTATCCAATAAATAAATAAATAAATAAATAAATAATTTTTTTAAAAAGATAACAGATTTTAATTTACTTTTATATATCAATAAATGTACTTATGCATGAATCAGTGAATATAGACTGTTGTATATGAAAATAAGACATCCTCTAAAAAATTAATATGTGACCTAGACTTATTATCAGGGAAATAACAATAGTGAGATCCTGGGGTTGGGGAGAGAGCTCCATGGCATAAGTGCCTGCTTGCCAAGTGCAAGGTTGCGAGTTCGAACCCCAGTCCCACCAAAAAAGAAAAAAGAAAATCAATTATTTATGTTCATGATCCTATATCACAGACCAATATTCAAAAAAAGTCAGATCTATGATTCAAGTGTTATCAGTTACCTTCCAAAGAATCTCTTTGAAGGTCTCAGCAGACTAAGCATTTGCTACCAGATCCTGCTTCCCCTCATGTTTTTTGATATAAGGAACCACTATAAATATTTACCATCCCCTGACATCAGAAATTTAAATTGCATAACTATACTATTTGTGATAGTTTCCCATCTATTTAATACCACCTGCAAACAGTTCATTAAATTCAAGTAATGCAGTAAATATCCAATTTTTGTAAAAATAAAGCAATAAATAAAAGCTATCTAGGGGCTGGGGAGATAGCTCCGAGGCACAAGTGCCTGCCTGGCAAGTGCAAGGTCGTGAGTTTGAACCCCGGTCCCGCAAAACAAATAAATAAATAAATAAAACCTATCTAAGCAATAGCCTGTTAAAAACTATTTGAAAATGGTAATCATCTCAATGGTTATTAAAAATTTTTTCCAGCTGCTCTGTAGTGACTTACAATTTTCATCATAAGTTTTAAGGGTGTGGAAAAGTGACATATAGCTTCTATAATTATTGATCTTTAAAAACATACTATAATAATATAACAACTTTTTTTCTCAACTGCCAAAAGATTCTGTCAAGTGGAAATTTTAATTTCCAATATATTACTCCACAATTTTTCTTTCTTTTTTTTTTGAGACTACTAGCATGTTAGCAGTCTGAAAAAAAGTGGGGTGGGGGGATGTTTTAAATTAAAACAAAAAACACTGGCCCAAAACCTGTTAAACCAGTCTAAAAGACAAGTTAATTTTTTTTTTTCCTAATCATTGACTGAAAAGGAAATACTGTAGTGTGCTGCATTATGCTCTACACCTGAACCTGTTCACGCAACACTTTAGAGAAGTCAACATCAATGAGAGTTCTCTAAGGCTGGCTTTCATAACCCCAAGTCTTTGACATTACTCAGTCATTATCTGAAGTATAAAGTCATTAAACAAAATACTATCACTTTCCAAATTGCCTTTCCATTTCAAAACAATTAATCTTTTTCAATGCTGACCAAGTTTATTTGAAAAAGGAAAAATGAGTGAAGGAAAAACCGGCTCTGCAGAGAGCGTGGGCCAAGTAAAAGAGGGAAGAGCAAGATAAAAGTGTATCCTGCAGGACATTGGGTGGGCTATTGTAAGGAAAACCAAGACAGAGAAAAAAATTAATCTTATGATTGATGTATTCTGTACTGATAAAGGAGACTTCTACAAGTCTACACAATTATTTGTGACACCTTTCATATACCCACTTCACAATATTAATTACTCTTGGGTTCAGGTTGTTCCTCTTGCCACACAGCAAGTAGTAAAAATAAATAAACTTAGCCAAGAGAAGTAGGAAGATTTGCTAGTTTGCAGCAAGCAGGCTCTTATCTGAACATTGCTATAAGTGATCCTGCTCTATTAGATGCTTTCCCCAAGAGGCAACAGAGAAATCCTCAACACAGACGTCTAGGACATCTACGAAGGAGAAGAGACTACTGTACATAATTTTCTACCTTGGGTAGTTTCGATCTGAGCCGTGAGATTAAGAAAATAAGAAAGAAAATCAAGGAAAAACAACTTCTGTGAAAACATTATTAGATTTATCCTGCAGAGTAAAATTTCTGGAGCACTGTTTGAGTATAAACGGAGGCAGGAACTCCTACAGTCATTTGATTTCAGTCTCAAAGCTCAAAACAAAAATAGCTGAAATTACAATATTTCACCTATATGAGAAATTATATTCTTGTATACTTCTACAAAACCCACGAGGCATACATTAAATCCTTGAGTTTTAGAAGGGATTTCAAGTGTTCACTTATCCTTATACAACTCCATAGTAATGTTGTCCCTTCACTACACATTATCCTCGGAAATCTTTACAGTCCCATTTCCTTACTCCGACTTATCTCCAAATGCTGCCCCAATCAGTAAGGCAATCGCAAAAGACAGAGGATCAACAGGCATGCACATTTACTACACCCCCACTGAAGACCTAAAATCCTGCGCGCTGAAACTGGTAAAGGACAAGCAGCTTGGCCCGGTCTCTCCCCAAGATACAAAGACACCGTGAGAGCAACAGCAAGATTCTCCGCGCCCCACACCGCACTCTTTGCGAGAAGACTTTCAGTGCAGTCAGCCCCAGCCCTCGACACTGTGCTCCCACGTGGTCTTCTCGCGCTCCCAGGCCGAGTCGCACCGGAGTCGGCTCTGGCAGTAATCTGTCCGGGTTGGCCTAACTACAGCAAGATCGACCACCTTGGCACAGTTTAGACAGAAGCCTGACTTGGTTCAGGCGGACATCCCCGTCCCTCCACAGGGCCTGAGTCAGTACGCCTCCCAGTTCCGGGGTCCGGGCCGCCATCCCCGAGACTCCAGAGCCCCCCACGGTTCCAGGGAAAGGACCTCAAGGCCACCGGGCTGCGGAAAGAACTGCGCTGCCCTACCTCGACCAGTCTGTACGGGATGAAGCCTGGCCGCGTGCGCGCGGACGCTGGGACGCGGCCGCCTAGTGACCACCGGCCCCTCCCCTACCCCGGCGTCTCCAGCTTCAGGATCTCGAGCTGCAGGCCGGGCCTCTCCTCACCTCAGGCTGGCGGCGTCCGCGGTCCGGCGGCCCCAAGCCCCTTCGCGGAGGCGTGCTAGGCGGGTAGAGAGGCCGGCAGCGGAGCGGTCGATGGCTGACTGGCGGGCGCGCTGCTGCAGGCCAGCCGGCACACGGGGCGGGGCGGGGCTTCCCGGGAGCCGGCCCAGCCCGCCCCGCCCCTACTCCCACTTCAGCCGCGGAACCCCATGAGGTGACTACGTCCGGGGTTACCCCGGGTCATTCACCTCCGACCCGGCTCGGGGCTGCGGAGCAGCGGGGCGGAAAGTGGAGGGGGCGAGGCGCGGGCCTGCGGCAACCAATGGCAAAACGGCGCGGGGCGGGGCGACGTGAGGCGATGCCTATGGTCCGAGCGTCGCTCTGCCATTCCCGGCCCAGCGGTCTGAGGGCGGGCGGGCCTCGGGAGGCCCGGGCGTCCTCTCAACCTAGGTTGTGTGGGGCCAGCCCGCTGGCTCCCTCTCCTGGTAGAGAAGAAAGTGGAGGAAATGGCCCTGCAGATGCCAGGTCCAACAAAGTGAGGGTCTGGGACCTGTGAGCTTGTGGTTCGTGGAAGGGAATCCAGAAACCAAGGCAGGTTGGGAGGGGCAGCGGCGGGCGGGACCCGAGTGGACCGCAGCGCGTGAGCGCTGCGCTCACTATAACTCCAGGCACAAGGGCTGGATTCCAAGTAAGTGCGGGCTAACTCCTGTTCTGGAACTCCATAACCCTGCCCCTTCTTAGCTTTGCCCCTCACCCCCAAAGCAACCCACCCGGAAGGAGCTGAAGGTAATACTTAGTAAGGCGAAGACAGAGCGGCAGGATACCAAAGAGCCTTTCTGCATGCACTGAGCAGAAAAGGTGTCAATGAGTTTCTCACTTAGATTGGAGAGTGCTTTCCATAATTCATTAGGATTACAGCAAGCCTTTGTTTGCAGGTGAAGCCAACCAATTTCCCTAATTTTGGCAGTTACTTGAAACGGAAGACCATCATGGTTGTGTTGAAAATTAATAGTAACTGAAGGACTCCCAACAAAATACAGCCGTTGGGCAACGACACAACAGAAATCGCATCAAGTTACAACGGATAAGATGGAGTGATTTCAAGCACCTGACAGGTACTTAACAAAACACACACAGTACTTTCTTAATCCTTACACACAAGCTTGTAGTGAAAGCCAGGGGAAATGCAAGTGGATGGCACGTGGTGTGCAGAAGTTACATGCCAGAGAACATAAAGTGAACTGCACACCCCAGGGAAGACACCTGGTGGACACCTTGGCAGGAAGATAGATCGATGAAGAAATTTATCTAGGCAATCTCAGACTACCATTAGGTGGCTTCTTCAGGAAAGTACGTGATTTCACCCACTTTTGAAATAATAAGGATTTGCAAACAGAGAAACTTGGAAAGATGATGTGAATTTCACAAAATGGTGACCCATATATTACAGTAATTGAGTCACTGGGTTAAATGTTAGTTGGAGGAAAGTAGGAACCTTAGAACTTAAAAATAACTGAATTAAGCAAGACTTCTTGATTTAACAAGATGTTTGACAAAACTGATTAAAACCTGGCTTGTGGCATGCACATGTGATCCAGCTACTCAGGCTGAGGCAGAAGGATCAAAAAGTTCAAGATCTGTCAAAAAAAATTAAAGGAGATGTACAATGTATACTTGAAAAATATGGTGTGAGGGCTGGGGAGACAGCTCAATAGAATAAGCGCTTGCCTGCCAAGTGCCAGGTCCTGAGTTCAATCCCCGGCCTTCCGCCGCAAAAAAATAAGGTGTGCACTTAAACTTGTAAACATTTTATTATAGGAAAATACATATTTCCATTAATTCCCTTAAAATATTTTTCGTTACTCTGAACACATTTATACCATTATTCATACCACTTTCTAAAGTAGTTCCTCAAGTGCTCTTTTGAGTCTTTTTTTTTTTTTTTTTTGCGGGACCAGGGTTCAAAC
>PVJA010050145.1:0-13418 GCA_004027025.1 Myocastor coypus | reverse complement strand
GCTTTGTGATACTATTACTCTATAACGTAGGTACTTGAGCTTATCATCACTGGCTTTCTGAGTATCAAATATCTTTGACTTAGCTTGGAAATGATATTTTCTGACCATCATTGATATTCTAATAACTTTCCATACAATGTGATATAAGCAGTTACACAATTTTGACACAGATATTTGGAAATTCAAGGAAATACAAAACTGTAGCCTGTCAAGAATATGGTATTTGGCCCAGTCTCTTATTTTCAAGTACTACTCTTGAGAGAATGACAGTAACTGAATTTACACCAGGAGCAGTACATATCAAAAAGACAAGAGTGACATGTATTCCAAACATAGTTTTAGCATTACATTGTGCTATAATCACAAGCTTCACTGTTGGCCCACTACAATTGCAGAACATTTGACTGTGTATGTATCTGCTTCCTTTTAATCCAAATAGAAATATATTCTTTTCCTTTTTTTTTTTTTCTAAGCAACATCAATAGGGAGGTGGGTCATGCCTACACACTGTGCCCTGTAGAATGATTGTGAGGACAATATGCAATATGTCAACTTTCAAAGAAAAGAAAGGGGAAAAGAAAAAGGGGGGAAAAAAGTAATGTTGATTTAGAGGGGTAAATGTTTAATTGTTTGATCAATCTTATATACCTATATGTATTAATCTAAACTGATCTGATGATGAAAATATGTAATATAACCATTGTTAAATTTAAACAATAAAAAAGAAGAATAGGTCAAGAAAAGAAAAAAAAAAAAAGGATACACTTCCCACACATCATTATATACACAACATGTCTCAATATAATCAAAAACTTTCTTTGCCCCCAAGTATGATCCTAGGAGCAAATCACTGATCACTGCTAATCTCAGAGCCATTTTGGAATTATTTTTATGCATAGATAGAGCACATCAGTGTGCAGAACAAAATGATTTCTGCTCTCCTTCCCTCCAATACATGCTTCCTGTGCCCTTGCTCTGGGAGTATAAATTCTATTCTAGACAACACCAACTTCTTTCTTTTCTTTTTTCTAAGGTTTATATGATCATTGCTATGGCTGTGCTAGAGTTGGAGCATTCCACAACATTTAATTGCTCCATTTTCTCTAATAATTCATAAACCCCAAAGAGTCTAAAAATTGTCAAGAGAAGAAGCAGAAGAGGAGGAGGACGGGGTGCAAAGGCAGAGCATCAAGCTGCAGTGAGCCCACGCATGCAGACAGCAAAAGGCGCTGCTTGTGGAACTGGTGTTCGAGCCAGGTTTAACTTAATTTTCCCCCACAGTGGGGATGAGGTGATATCTGGATTGCACAAGCAATTACCTTTCCTTGGACTATTGTGCAAAAAAGCTCCCCAGAGACAGCATTAGTGTTAGCCCTTGGAGCATTGCTGTGCATTACCATACCTAAAGTATCTATTCTTTTCCAAAGAAATGGTATACTTTAGCATAATGGTAGCCAGCTGCGAGCCTCACTACCAAGGGATGCAGAAAGCAGGGTCTGTGTTCACCTTGGGTGAATACAACGAGATGAAAAAATGGCAAGGAGTGTCCACCTGTTCAAATATGTCAGATTGAGATTTTTACCCACAAAATGGCCTGTGCAGCTTTTTTTTGCATATGTATGCATGAGGATCATGGGGACAGAATACACTCATCCTATTCCTCACGGTAAATAATTTCATTCCATAACTCTCTAGTGAAATTATGTACCCTAGTATAATGGTAGCTGGCTGTGTGTTTCAGTAGGTAAACCTGATAGATACACAAAGCAATCTTTGCAAGATGGCTCAGAGGACTAAAGCTCCTGCTTAAAGAAGCTCAGGGATTGTGGTTCGATCCCAGGTACCACACGCTGCACCAGCGTCAACCCCAGAGCAGACTGAGTAGACCACAGAGTCGGGGTGTAGTGGCTCATGCCTATAATCCCAGTGCTGAGGAGGCTGAAAGCAGAAGAATCACCATGAGTTTGCGCTACATTGTGAGGCCTTGTAGCAACCCAGTACACTCTTTTAAAAAAGCATCAATTTGAGATATTTCCCCACACAGTAGTCTATGTAGAATTTTTGCATATGTATTTCTGAACACTATGGAAGATAAAATGTACTGATCCCATTTGCCAGTTCTCAAAAATAACTAATTTCCTATGATGCAATCTGGGTGTAGCTCACATGCACATGGGAAACCCTCATGCTCTGTGCATCCCCCCTGTGGCAGATGAACAGCAAGTCGTGTATAAGAATTCCTAAGCAGTAGCAGCAGCAACATGAGTCTCACGCATGCAATGCTCATAGCTGAATTTCTTTCATCTAGGGTTTATGTGTTAAAAAAAAAATCTTTAAATTTTCTTGCAGAGTAGCCCAGTTCATTTTAATGGCACATGAGAAAACTGGTCAGTGTAACTTTAGGTAGTATATGTCCGCTAAAAAATCCTTCAAAATACATTATACAAATATATGCGCTGGCAGATGCAGAGCCATCTACTTTCAATTTAGAGAAATGTCCTGAAACTCAGCCACCACATCCTTTATAGTCATGAACCAAATGTTGTTGTGAACAGATTTGTGGCTCCCATTTCCCGAACTGATTGGAATATGATATTTGATAGCTGATTTACCAGTTTCTGATTGTTATTGCATTTGCTAACAGAGCACAAATTGACCAATGTAGAAACAGTGCACAAAAGCAGAACAGAAATTTCCAGTGATATGTTGCAATTGAAAAACATGGAATTGAACGGTATAACCTGTGGATTTCAGAAAGCTATAACATTGGTTTCATATATGGCAAATGAAAGCAATCTACTGCTGCTCATGTCGACATTGCATCATGAAGGAAACACGGATAGAGAAACCTCAGCCAAACTGATGCTTGAGATGGAAACTTTTTTTTCAACAAAATAAAAAATGGGGTAGGTGTTGACAAGCTATGTGGCACCTATGATGTCACTCAGAACACAATGTGTTGACCAACAGTTGTTTCACATGATCCTAAACAGGTATACCATGAACAGTTTGATATTTTACAAAGCAATTAACAAGTGCAAAATACTATGGAGAGATTTTCCTAGAGCATTGGGACTGGAGCTCAGAAAAGATTTTACATCCCAGGAAGAGCCAGATGTTTCTCCTCCGGTAACTACATGAAGATCTGTGAAGCACACAATGAGCTCACAGATAAACACACAGGGGCAACCTCACAAAGACACACTACAACAACAGGAAGGCCAAGACTGTCAACTCTGCCTTACAAAACAGGATAGGAAGTGATATTTGTGCGAGGAACATCAAACTGTCATGTGTGAAAGCTGCCCTGAGTGTGACAAGTGAAGCAAAGATTATTTGTATTGTAGATCTTCCTTTAGTTTATGCTGTAGCTCACATAATTTAATTCTGATGTCATCTTTCAGGATTTCTTTTTTTTTTTTTTTTTTTTTGTCTTTTTGAGACAGGGTCTCACTATGCAGTTGAGGCCATCCTTGAGCTCACTTTTGTAGCCCAGGCTGATCTCAAACTCGCACCAATTCTCCTGTCTCAGCCTCCCGAGTGCTGGGATTACAGGCATTGAGCCACCACGCCTGGCTAGGATTTCATTTGTTTGTTTTTTCTCTTTTTTTGACTTTTCGAGACAGGGCCTCACTATGCAGTTCAGATTGGCCTTGAGGTCACTTTTGTAGCCCAGAATGGTCTCAAACTCACACTGATCCTCCTGCCTCAGCCTCCGAAGTGCTGAGATTACAGGTGTGCACCAGGACACCCAGCATCTTTTAGGTTTTGTAAGAAAATACACAGATGCTGTGAAATGTTCATGTCTTTTGTCATTAGATACACAATATTTAATTTTATTATGTTTTATTTTCTGCTAAGCACTTGTGATATGATACAGTAAGGACTTCCTGACATAGCAAGACTAGCGAGATATCAAATATGTACTCCATGAAGGACAGGAAAGCTAAACACATGTGCTTGTCACTGTAGGTGATAGATGTGTATGCAACGTGCTGTGGTCATTGCCAAGTTGGCCTTGGGTGGGACAATTGCAATAAAGATTATTTTTGTTTCAGAGTTCTATTGATATTGTCATTCTAGTTCATATAGTAATTTATATCTGTTGTTATTTTTTAAGCTTGGTAAACCAAAAAGAAATGGATGTGACCATCATATGGGACTATCCTTACCTGTTCCTTCTTTTGGAGGGCAAATAGAACATGGTGACTGGAGTGTCACATAGCATTTACTCATGTACTGTATAATCAGTACTTGCCACACCCTGATTATGCCTATCTGACTCTTAGAAGAAGTTGATGTTGAAAATGTTGATGTGTTTTAATAAACATTCAATAAATATTAGAAGTTCTATACTTTATGTTAAACACTCATTAATATAACAAAACTCATAACATTAAAATTAATATTTCATCAATAGAAATACTTCCAAGCTGTTGAAGTGGGTTTTGTACCCCCTTTGGTAAGTTCCTTTAATATGAAATTGCCATGATTAGGGATGAAGAAAATTGAACAAGAAGGGGGAAAAAGCCAGACAAAAGTGTGTTTAAAGACAAAAGCCCGAGCCTCCACCTGACCACCTGCACCTGCTGAGCTCTGCCTTCTACCTCCACCTTTGAGCACAGACACCTCTTTTGTGTTCTCAGTTTCAAATAAAGCCACCATATCCATGGTGAGATGAACCTCCATTTGAAAGGCTTAGTGTCTCCTGGTAATGATCTGAAAAGGAGAGATTTGATTATGGGAAGGAGGAAGGTGGTGGTGGCAAGTGGAAGCATTAATAATAATAATAATAATAACAGTACCTTGGCATGGTGACACACACCTGTAATCCCAGCACATGGGAGGCAGAGGCAGGACCATCCTTGTGAGTTTGGGTGACAAACTGAGCTCAAGGCCAGCCTGAACTGAATAATGAGACCCCTCTCAAAAAGAAAGAAAGAAAGAAAGAAAGAAAGAAAGAAAGAAAGAAAGAAAAGAAAGGAAGAACAGCAGCTAATACTTATGATGAAATTCCTATGTCCCAGTTATTGTATTGAAGTTTATTTATTGATTTATTCATTCATTTATTTGTTTATGATACAGTGTCTCACCACACAGTTCAGACTGATGGTGATCCTCCTATCTCAGCTTCCCTTGTGCTGGGATTACAGGCACACACCTTCATACTTGGGGTTCTGGGGCCAGCCCAGCAAGCAGTACTCAGGATGAAACTCAGGACCTTACACTTGGCAGGCAGGCTATCTCTCCAGCCCTAAAGTCATTTTCCTCTGGGGGGAAAAAAAAAAAAAAATATATATATATATATATATATATATATATATATATATATGAATTGAAATTTGATACTATTTTGAACAACAACAAGAACAAATGCAACAGATTTTTCCTTTTTCTTTGCTTTATGACTTACATGAGGAGAAATAGGGTATTTCACCAAAAAAATAAATGCTTAGTCTCTTATAGAATAACCTGGAAGAAACTTAATATATAAATTTTGCTATCCTTATTTGAAAGCTACAGGAAACTAAACCTCATCCAGTTCTTTGAATTCCAGCTTTTTTCTTAGCTGCATTCCCAGTCAGTAGTGAAGCGCATCTTTTAAAATGCCTGGGCTAAAGCTGACACTGGAGACACTGCCCAATATCCTCCTGGAAGCGCAGGGATGTGCCTGGCGTCCCTGCAGATGTGCAGCTGTATTCCTCATCAGAGCATATGCGTGGAACTTCCTTGGAGAGAAAAAAGAAAGTTTTGCTCTTGAGCATTTGAAGTTTTTTTTTTGTTTTTTTGTTTTTGTTTTTGTTGTTTTTTCATTTTTGAAGCTACAAAAACATCATGGTTAGTATTTTGAATTAACTTTCCAATAATAATAACAATAACAATAATACCACCTCAGGTCTCCCCCAAGGCCATACATTCCAGCAAGGTCCCTCAGAAGAGCTACGGACTTGTTTCACGAGCACAGTATCACCACTGATGCTCCACCAAGATGGACGCTGCATTCTGCATTGCTTCTTTTCCACTTTGTATTTAATACTACGAGACCATTTTCTGGTCATTGTTCATTGCTTTTTAGAAACCTGAAACCGTACTCTAGATATTTTCCCTCTCAACATGTGTTTCCTCATTATTTTAAAGAATTTGCTGGACAGATGGATGCCGTTCTCTGTCTACACCCAGGGCACGATGCGAAAGGCCCCTTTAGTACCTGCCTGGTCCTAACTGTGGCGGTAGAGTTAGGTTGTGTGATGGTGCATCTCAGTTCAGCTTGAGAATTTCCAGGGGATTTGGGGGGAATTGTGGAGCCGTCCTCAGAGGCATGGTTACATCCACGGAGGGCTTTACAATTCCACTCCTGTAGCTCATGAAAGGCACTTCTCAAGTCCCAGCCATAGTGTGAGACAACTGTAATTAGGTTTCTGTACCTCAAAATTTCTTTGTTTGACTAATTTGCTCCTAGGGTTCTTGAAAGAGTCACATGGAAACATGTTTGTGAATGCACTGTGTTAAAATGGGACTCACTGGCCACAGACAGAAGAACCGTAACCAGCATGTGTGTGGAAGTCCACAGAGATTCCACTCGGAAGTGGGGAAGCTGCCTTCCTGCCAGCAGCACTGTGCAGAAGTGTCTGGCCATGGGCATTAACTGGGCCCTTTCCGTCTGTGGTTCTCAGGCACCTCATCTGCAAAACAGGATGAGTAACTTGGTTTAATGTTCCAAGTATAAACACTGGTACCACATGGCATGTGGACCCTGAAACTGGGCATGGTGGCACAGACTTGTAATCTCAGCCCTGGGGAGGCCGAGACAGGAGGGTCACTATGAGTCTGAACTGGCTAGTGAGACCCTCTATCCAATAAATAAATAAAGTTTCTTTATGACTTAAAGATGTTTAATAATGAAGCCAAGTGTAATGGCACATGGCCACAGACAGCCTGCTTATCGGATTGAGATGAAGAGGATAACTGAGTAGGGAAGGGGAAAGGACTGTCTGAAAGGCTGAACTACTACCTGGACTCCCAGGGTTACCTGAATTGTGGGTCCCTGGAGCAGTGGCATGGCTCTCAACACTCACGGCTAATTGAGCACTTAAAATGTGGCTCATTGGAACTGACATATGCTAGACCATAGCTCAAAAATGTACGATACACTTAACGATTTAGTAGAAATTTGTACATTCAATTTAGTATAAATTAAGTATTGTCACATTTTCATTATCTTGAAATAAATAAGATAGGCTAGATCAACTTATTTCCATGTCTCTTCATCTTTCAAATATGGCAGCTAGAAAATGTAACCTTACTTATGCAGCTCACCTTGTAATTCTATTGGTTAAGACTGATCTGTGGCACATGCCTGCAATCCCAGCGCTTGGGAGGCTGAAAGGAGGAGGATTACTGTGAGTCCCATCTGTGTTGTGAGGCCCTGCAGACCTTGCACTAAATATGTAAAACAAATAAAGACTGTGCTGAGGCAAGAGAAATAGCTCAGTGGTACAAGTGCCTGCATGGCAAGTGCAAGGACAGGGTTCATTCCCCATTACTACACGCCATGCTGGCCCTGTGTTGAGCCGGCTGCTGCAACTGGGTGCGGTCCTGCACACCTGTAATCCCAGTGCTGGGGAGGCTGTGTCAGGGAGACCACCAGGAGTCTGAGCTGCATAGAGACCCTGTAGCAAATAAATAAATAAAAGATTAAAACAAACAAATAAAACAGACTAGTCTGTTTTGAAGCATACTAGTTAATTCAAGTATTAAATCCAAATCTACTGGCCAAGAAATTATGAGCAAGTTACTTAATTTTGCGAAGTTCAGCTTTGTCTTGTAAACTATAGTGATGATAGCTTTTGCCTCCTGGAGCACCTGTAATGATTAAACAAGAGAAGCAAACAAAGCATTTAAAATGTAGCAAGTCTGGATTTTAACTGTGGCATTAACCACCAAACAAAGTCATTTGATGTTTCTCGTTTTTTAGGTTATGTGAGGTATAGTAATTAGGCAATTTAACAATCTCTGCTTCAATCTCTTTAAAAATTTATTCTGATCACAGATATCATATAATCTTTTTTAAGATCCTTCTCCTAATTTTCTAAATTTAATAAAAGTAATAAGGGTCCCAGTGAATAAACAATATTAAGTTATATTATATTATGTGTGCTAGACACAGACACAGAACCTACAGGTCTGGGCTAATGATCCATTCAGTTGTGTCACCCCCGCTCATGTGGAACATTTACCTCAGATCCCCAAAGTGAACCCCTTCAACTTCCACGTCTTCATCACTCAGCCTCTTCTGAGAATACAGAGGCTCTGGGTGGGTCCCATTGCTATTAACCTGTGCAGTGGACAATACACTTGTAGCCAATTAGTTGAAAGTCCCATTCATGAAATGATTGATTCATCAAGGTTACTTAAACTTTTCAATTAAGTAGTCATAGTCCAAGGGCTTTGATCTTGTCCTTAATAAAGGATTTTTAAGAAATGTTTCATTTCTTTCTATCCCAGCGCCACTATTCCAGCTGGAGTTGCAGGGTCAAGAGAAGGAGAGGTGGAGTAAGTGGAGCATAGGGAAATGAGAGCTGAGGGGTGGAATAATGGAGACACCGTAGAAGAGAAGAATGTGACTAAAAGGCTTTATTACTAAGTATGGAGCATTTTTAAGACTATTTTTCAAGAATAAAGTATTAGTCTTGTAAGTGAACAACTGATACTGTCCTTGATTTTCAAGAAAATGTTGCAGGACATATTACACATATGTGAGCAATGCGCATCTGGTATTCTCATAAAAAGCAATATACTCTTGGACAGCATCGTAGACATAATTCTCCACATGAAATGTTTTCTCATGTCCTCACGCTTCCCTGTCTGCTGTTCTCATCTTGCAATTCTCCAAGTGGCAGCCAAAGAAAAGCCAATGCAGAAACACACTGAAGATTCCTTACGATATTGCTATGAAGGTAAAAATGAAAAGTTATCCAGTCAAAAGTCAATTTTGAAAGTGGAAGCCTAGTGAATGGGTCATTGAATGATCTGGTTCTGGCAAAATTATGAATGAATGGCTTAGTGACCAGGGGTTGGCCTCCCTCATGCAGAAATTGCTCCAGAGCTGACAATAGAACAAGTCCTAGTGAAGTAAATACGCTGGAGGAGATTTTATATACTTTGCCTCTCTTTAATGAGAAGTTTAGGAAAACAATTATCAAGAATATATATATATATATATATATATATATATATATATATATATACCGTAGGTGCTTATGCTATAGCAAAGGATTAATTACGAGGCCAACAAATGCTTGCACCCCTACCACTCCTTGAGCCCTACCTAGAACCTCGCCCACTCATTGCTCAACAGCATGATTCATCCTTGCTGAGGTCAGAGGTACTTACCCACTCTTCAGCTATTACACCTTTCAAATTTGTGTGACTAATAGGAACTATACCCGAGGGTCTTCCAATCATATCAGCAGTAGATGTGCACAGAAATGATCTTCCCCAAAGGTCTGTCAGAAAAGACATACACAATCCTCTTAATGAGAAAACATAATTAAAGCACCAGGAAGACATGCTTAGGCCCTGACTAAAAACCCTAATATGACTAAACAATAATGAATGATTGGAAAATTACCTAAGATACTGATGATGCTGGTCTTTACATTAAGGGAAGCCTTTAGATTATGGGATTTACATTGCCACAATTTTTAATTCATTTAAAATTTGCATAATACATTTGATTGACTCTGGTCTTATATGTTTATATAATGAAGTTTCTAAATACAATTTTGCTTATTTAATTTGGCTTATCCAACTCACGTGAGATCTGAGCAATATGTCTCTTTCTAATTTTATAATCACTCTCATGATAACCAAAACTGACATTTTTATTCCATCTTACCCCCCCTCTCTGTTGATACACACAATACATTATTTAGTCCTTCAAATTATGTTATGTGGTAGGTGTCTTCAGTTATAAAATAGCAAATACTTTAACC
Organism: Myocastor coypus; assembly: GCA_004027025.1. Classification (NCBI taxonomy): domain Eukaryota; kingdom Metazoa; phylum Chordata; class Mammalia; order Rodentia; family Myocastoridae; genus Myocastor; species Myocastor coypus. The sequence continues at coordinate 3,423 of PVJA010050145.1, read as the reverse complement.
AAATCTATAACCTGAGAAGAAAATACTCAAGGCATGTTAGACTAAAACAGTTGAGTGATCTGTTTATATTGACTCCAGAGTCTAAGGGCCTCGACCTTGTACACCATGATCTTCCAAGATGAGGCACCAATGACTCACTTTCAGAAGCTAACAAAGCCAGGTATAAATTCCGGATTCTGAAGAGTGGAAATTCTACACTTCACAGCGTATCAAGTAATGTTTCCTGGGAATCCTGGAGGATTCATGTCATGCAACTTCCTGGTGTTATTATCATTTTGAAAAGCAAGTCATTGTACAATAAGAAACAGATACTTAGTAGCTTTCACAAGTTCATATATATTTATAGCTTTGTTAAGGAATAAAAAAAAAAGCTGACATTACTTTTTACTCAAATCACTTTTTTTTCTTTGTTCCAGCAATCAAACTCAGTACCTTGAACTTGTCAGGCTATTCATGTAGTTTTTACTAACTTCTCAAAAAATGATGACATTTTTAGCTGCACACATGAGATATAAAAATGAGGTAAACAACACTTTGGAGAAAAATTCTTTGTCCCAGAATCAGCTCATGGCTAGGACAAAGAATTATATCTTGCCTCCTTTCCAACAAATTAAATAAATAAGATCAATCAAACTCTGAATAGCCCAAAAGTCCAGCAAGTAATGGAAACCAGACATTCTAAATATGACAGAAATAAACACCAAGATGAAAATAAAGATAAAACTAGAGCAATAGAATCTGGGTTCATGCTTGAGAATGATCTTAAGACATCTTCATTTGAAAGTCTCCCCCACCTCATTATAATGTACACATATACCTCGCTACTTGTGGATCATTGAGCCAACACCTGCATTCCTGAGGTACAGACATTTAGAAGGCAAGGAGGGCACAGTCGGGTTCACCTCCTCCTTGGTGAAGCTGCACAATGGAACTTTGACAGGTATTGCTCAAGAATATTTAGTTCATCAGAACATCCTGTTCTTTCACAAAACAGAGCTTTCCTGACACAAATATCCCTGACCTTGGGAAAGTATTTATTATTGTTATGTACAAAAGGATGTGTTTTTCTGTTTGCATCTGTGAAAGGAGAGCAGTGAATGATGCTGGGAAATTGTGAGAACACAATTCATTTGCGGGAGCAATTCCAATATTTTACAAGGCTCCAGTTGACATGAGAGAGTAACGTGAGAATTTACATTAACACCACTTAAGCCCTGACAAAAGAAGAATAACAATTAATATAGGGAAAGGAATATTTTTTGGAACACAGGAAGCTGAGTCAGAGAAAATTCTGGAGCTCAGCTTCCAGGTTCAATTTTTAGTGGGAATGAGGTCACTGGCAAGAGAAGGTAGTGAAAACAGCGCTTTCATTGGAAAGAAAAATAGCAAGGGGAGGGTTGAGTGCGGCCACACAAAATTCATCCAACCATCCCAAACGCTCTTAGAGACTCCCAGATTAAGTCCAAACAGTTAAAATATCCAAAGCCAAACAAGTATAAAATGGGAAGGACCTGAACACACTGTAGAATGAAGATAAACCTGAACACACGCTGGTCAGGAAATGAAGCAAATGAACAGATAAGGATTCTGAAACCCACAAAATCAGATTTGCATGAGCATCAGTAAGATATGATAGTTTCTAGATTAAAACTGACTGTAACTCAGCTGGAGTCCTTGAAAGTAGAAAGGGGCAGTTAGATTTTAACGTACATTTATTGTGGAGCCATAAACCCTCCTTACTAGAAAAAAATTCTAACCTAGAATCACTGCAAAATGGTAAAGACAATGCAACAGTGGTTTCTTTTTTTTACATTAATTACTCTGTTTTACAGTTAAATTGCCCAAAATATATTGCTTGCATATTAAATTTTTAGAATATGTGAACCAACTATCATTTATAATTATCATGCATCTTGGGTAACTGAGTAACTTTTAGTTGTTTGCAGTGAGAATTGTTGGATTATTTTTTCTATTATCTTGACCAGAGCACAATTAAAAGAAATCTAAAACAAATATCCTCTCCCACTTATAAAGTTTATTATAAAACAGCTTTAAGTCACCAAGTAAACTCAAGAGGTGTCATGCAACTTTTCTAAGTGCTCTGACAGCCCTGCATAAAGGTCTACTCAGGACACATTTGATGTTTCACCAGGAAAACATCAAACAACCTTCTACTATGGTTTGGGAAACAAAAAATACCAGAAATCTGTGGCTGTACGTGGATCATTTTGGAATCCAAGTTTATGGCCTGATTCTGATGCCTACTGTCCAGTGCACTAGGTTCTGTTACTCTTTTCAAATAGCAGTGGCAATGCCTATAAATAGCCTTGTCTAAAGTACAAAATAAAGGAAGCTAATAAACACTATATATACTACCCTAACATCTCTATTGAAGTACTTCAAAGTAAGTTGTACACAGTGTGAGGAACAAGACACATATCTTCAGCATAAGAACACACAGTGATGTCTGTTCATATAATGGACTATCCCAAAAGTGAAAGGAATGGATTGATGTCTGCAACATGAGTAAACCTGAAAAAAAGTTAAACTGAGATCAAAGAAAAAGTTCTCATTGTATTAGTCCACCTAAAGGAATGTTCAAGAGTAGACAAGATAGTTTGTGGAGCTAAAACTTAAAATAGTGTTTAACTGTGGAAAAGAGGGTAGTATGCTAGAAAAACAAAAAAGGTCGCTTTACAGCAATGATAATGTTCTACACCTTGAATAAGATATTAGATGCATGCAGGACTGATAAAGTATACATATGCTATTCAGACCGAATACTAATATATATTTAATTATGTATAGTTATATCCTAATAAAAATAACAAACGTGGGTGGGGAGACAGAGAGAGACAGAGACAGCAGAGAGAGAGAGAGGGAGAGAGAGAGAGACAGAGAGACAGAGAGACAGGGAGACAGAGAGAGAGAGGGAGAAGTTTCTACAGCAAAGCTTCGGGCTGGCTGTGGTGGTACGTGTCTGCATCCCAGTACTCTGAGAGGTCGAGGCAGGAGAATAAAATCTTCGAGCCTAACATGGATAATTTAGGAGTTTAGTAACATCCCAAAGCAAAGTAAAAATGTAGAAGCAGGCTAAGTTCAGAAGGATGGTCCTGGCTTTAATATCTAGTTCTGAAAAAGACAAAACCAAAAAGTGGGGCAGGGACAGGAGAAGAATGAAAAGCCTTGAGATAGTCTGAAGTCACAATATTGCTAAAAGAAGACTACATTCATTTGGTCTCTTGAAAGCCACATAATTTGGGGCTGGTAAGATAGCTCAGTGGGCTGCTTTGGGAAGCACAGGGGCCAGGATTTGATCCCCAGTGCTGTATGCCATGCCAGCCTGGTCCCAGGGTATGTTGAGCTTGCCACTGAGTCCTGGCACATGTGTAATCCCAGTGATGGGCGTGGGGCTGAAAACCA
>PVJA010050144.1:0-13428 GCA_004027025.1 Myocastor coypus | reverse complement strand
TTTAGATTATCAGTGGAACTTTAAAAAACTCTAGGTTTGAGATACCAAATACGTCGTGTTTAGATTTCTAAAAATATGATTTCATGGTATCCTGTAATGAGAGCAATGAGTATTTACTGAGATTCTAAAGCTCTGTATGGTGCATTAGTATATACCACATATAATTCCTACAACACTATAGTTTATTAGGAATTACAGTTAATGCAGATGGGAAAATTTTGCTCACATAAGTGACCCAGTGAGTTATTCTACAGCTGAGATCTGAATCCACATCCGTTTTGTTCCAAATCTACATTTTTTGCTAATGACCTGATTGGGAGCAGTTGTTTGTTATTCCTAGAGCTTAACAGTTGTCTTCACCTAATAGTGAGGGCCAGACTTGTAAAGCTGATTAAACTGTACTAATTCTGAACTTATGTGTACTGGCATGCAAGTACAGCAATCTACTATAAGTAGTCAACTATGAAAACTAGAAGCAAGCAAAATTAATTATGTTTTTGGAAGTAAAAATTTATTCAAGGCAATTTCATTTCATACTAAATTATTTCACATCTATGAGGCACAACATGAAACAAAGTTTGAAGAAATATGTTCAACTGTAACATAATCTCTGTATGAATGACATCTCAACGATGACCATGCTTCCCTCATTCCAGGAAGACCAAGTTAGCCTTCGTTCCCTTCCCAGAGCCGGTGTTGTCACCTGCATTTTCAGGTTACAGGAGAGGTGCAGGTAACCTTCCTCTCTAGGTGTCTCCAGCTGGGCATGACAGTCCCTTCACTGCTTCCTCTTCTGTCTTTCCTACTGGGAAGCTATGGAAAATTTCACTGTGTCACCTGCTCAGCCTCAGAAATATCTCATCATTTCCTGAAGTATTTCTGTTTGTACATTTCTTGGGACATTGCAAGAATTTTTTACCCTACTCTGTAACCTTCCCTTCTCAAGTTAGACAAGAAAAAGAAAATCAGATCAAAATATGTTTCTTTCTTCCTAGACTTCTAATCCTTGAAAATTTTCTTCCAGCCAGAAAAATTACCTTTCTCAATTCATCAAATTCATTCAATGGATGACTTTTTCTATTTTTCACCAAGTATAACTATACACAGTCATAACCTGGTGCCACAAATGAAGTCCACGTTGGGGAAACTTATAAAGGCTAAGAAAGTAACTGGGTAAGACAATGACAGGAAAGGCCATAGTGCCAATGAGTTAAAGCAATATAAGGTAAACCCCATGACTCCAGACTCCACAAATGGCAACCACATTCTCTTTCTATAAGTCAATGCTTAAAAGTCAAACATCTTAAACCATACATAAGGCAAAGAATTTGTTTCCTTTTCCTTTTCTCTTTTTTTTAAGTCAAATAAAAATATACAGAAAACAGACTGAGAATAAATGTTCAACATCATAAAAATGACTGTTACTCCTTGCATGTCTCAAAAACAATATAAAATATCCTAACATCATTTAGCATTTCAGATTAAGATAACTGCAGAAAGTGTAAAAAACCAACAAAACATTTTTAACGCAAAATGCCTTTTGCTGTTGCTACTAAAATTAAATTTCTTTTTTGTTGTTTTGGCACAGAAAGGGGATCATATGTTAAACTCTACTGAACTAGACAAACACTACCTTTGGCTTCTTCCTCTTTAGTGTGCACATCCGCTAAGGCCATACCAACTATTGGGTCTTTGAAGGGTCATTTCCTGACCACAGAGCAGGCACTGTGGAAAGATACAGGATTACTTTGAAATCTTTGTTCTAGAGCATCAAGGACATTGACCTCCTTGTGAGTTTCTTGTCATCAAGTTCCAAACAATACAACCATTTAGCTACTAACCCTTCTCAATATTACTCCAAACTACCCTAAGACAGAAGCCAGCCAACTGGGTAAGCAACTAGTTCTCCACCAAGAAGACTTCCTGAGCAACAGCTCTTTATGGAAAGCAGTGATTACTACTAAGAAATTGTTTATTTACCACTTAATGCCCAGTGCACAGAAATAGTACTTGGATTAGAATGCCCATTTGGCCATATCTGTTCAATCATTAACATACCTACATTATATCTCCTGATTGATTAGTTGAAGTTTACTCATAGAGATAAGAAGATTTGAATCAAAGCACAGGTTAGAGAATTAGACTAATTGTTTCATTTTCCAAATGCTGTTCAGGAGGTTTAGGGTTATTTAATCTGGTCTGGACTAAGGTCTGTTTTTTATTATCTGAGTAGAAATATTTTCCTAAGAAAATTAAGAATATAAAATTATACAGTAAATTTTGAACTACTAAAAGAATAGGGTATAAATATTTTATCTTTTATACTTTTATTTCTATTGATCATGAATGGGTGAATGAGAACGTAATGTTTTATAGTAAAGATGATTTTTTTATACATACTGTGATTGATACAGCTTTCTTAAATGATAGCAAGGTGTTGGAAAGAGTCTATTTAGAAAAATCCAAAATTGACTGCCAGAAGATCTTGTTTTAATTATTACTTTTGAAGCTTGCCTTTTTTGTCCTATATTTGAAAGCTAATTTTGTTACTTTCAATCACCAGTGATATAATCATGTTATGATTGTAGGTAATCTAATGAGAAAAAAACAGCAAATCTAATGTGACTAGAAATGACTTTATTATGACACACTGCCCTTGAATTACCAGCACGAAATCAAACTACATTTTCTCTGAAGACATTGCTCTTCTTGCAGTCTAGTGTACATAATTTCCATTTTAGAGAACCAAAGGAAAACAGAGGGGCCCGGCGGGATGGCTCAGTGGGATAAAGCGCCTGCATAGGAAAACAGAATGTCTTAGCCTTAGCAGGGCACTTCATATTCAGAGCTCAAGGAACAAGCAAGAGCCAGGTTATATGGGCTGGGAACTTGGAACAAGCTAAGCAGCTCCTCAAAGAGATGTCAACAACCCTCCGTGTCTGGAGGAGATAACTCTAGCTGGACTCTAGTATTATGACTATGGTAAAGGTTCTCAGCATCTGACCCAGCCAAGAAAAAAGGAATAAATATTGGTTAAACACAAGATAGCCATGAAGTCTATTGTTTAAACTGGCAATTTTGAGAGTGAAAAATGTCATTAATAATTATGCCAAGATTAAAAAGTGAAGAATGTAAAATAGGCCTATTGCAAGGCAACATAGGACTTAACTCGTCTAGGAAGAAGCTGTGCAGTTTTGATATGAGAAAAATATAGAGTGGAAGGAATTATCTACCAGCATTGCCACCTTACAGATCAGGCAACTGAGGTGTAAAGTTGTGGAGGAAATTTTCTCAAAGCCTGACAGCAAGTTCCTGGCAGAATGAAGCCTGGTGCTAGGATTTCCTGCTCCCAGCTTAGTGATTTTCTAATGTACCACATATTTGTATAGTATTTTATTCTCTTCCAGGCTTAGTCACAACCCTGTGTAGCCTGTTTCCCTAGCCCTTCCCTTATTATGCTCGAAGATAACATAATAACAACAGAAGAACAACAACAAATAGTATTTCCTGATTCTCTTCCTGTGATTACAGAAATTCCAGTTTTGCCTTAAATTTCTATAAAACAATTCTAAGGAGTCTCCTGGGGTCAGCTCATGTTTGCTCCCTTTACCTCCTCCTGAATTTTTCTGGTAGTGTAGCACACACACTAGGAGCTAGAGACCCAGAGCTAAAGGAGGTTCTGGTCCCTAGTTATTGTCATAACTCTGAACACAGTATTCTTAGGCCTAAAATGCCTCTAGGTCTGTACTTTTGTAAAATGGGCCTTTCAAGAATATATATATATATATATATATATATATATATATATATATATATATATTTGTTGTTTAAGACAAGATCTTGTTATCTAGCCCAGGCTAGCCTTGAACCTCACATCAATCCTCTTGCCTCAGTTTCCTGTATGTTGTGGTGTGCCACAACACCTGGCTTTTAAAACTGCAACTATTAAATATAACAATAAATAATTCCCATTATTTGAAGTAGTTCCATTCCACATAGCCAATACTGAACTACTCCTTGGAGGGAGAACTACAGGGATTAAGTTCCTGTGAACCTTTTGTCACACTTTTTGTCAACCAACTGATATATTACTATACTTCTTTAAAAGATCGTATTTAGGGCCTGTTAGGGCCAGGGAGTTAGCTTAGCAGCCCAAGTGCCTGCCTGGCAAGTGTAAGGTCCTAAGTTTGATGTCAAATACAAAAAAAAAAAGTTATATATATATTGATGTTTGTTAATTAACTAGTGGCCAAGAGGACTATAAGTAAAGGCTGAAATAAATATCTCTGACACATCTGAAGGTCTCTGTAGGTCAGATCACACCCTTCTTGCATGGGGAAACACAGTGTTGCAGTAGTATACTTGCTGGCTATTTTAAACAGTGAAATCACCAAGAGGAAGCCTTAAAATGCAAAATGCATGGCTAAATTATTGGAAGGACCCCTCCACAACACAGCTGAGAAGAAGCATATCTGTTAGGGGACTTGACTTTTCCTTGCTCTGCACTTACTCATGAATGACTACTAATATTTGTATTGATTTGGGAGTTATAGACACATTTTAACAAGTAAATGAAAACATAACCTACAAATGAAAGCATCAGCTCTACATACAGAGCTCAGCAGTACTGAGATAGATTAGGGCTGGGGCAAACTTGTTGAACACTGTGAAAAGCCAGTCAGTCATGGAGATCCAGGATGCACACCCCAAACACAGAATATGGAATGACTCTGCAGTCCCTGAGTACAATATATGGGAACTTTCATAAAGTTAACATTTTTTATTCTTCATTTTTATCTAATACAAAACTAAGAGAGCCTCTGATAGGACAGCTATGATGCCAGGCCAGTTAATTTCTGATGAGAAAATCACCTGAGATGGTTGTGTGAGGGAGGAGCAATCTAGAAATTTCATATATAGAAGAGTCTAGCTATTATCCTTGTAGCTGTTGTGAATCTGTTCACCAGCCTGCTCTCACTCTGCAGAGCATATTTCTTTTCCACTTGCAATAAGCATAATTCATTGCTATTTTTTCTGAGTGTCTACTCCAATTCTTTGTTTGAGACACTGAGAACCTGAAAAGTATCTCTTTAGAACCCAAAGCCAGTGATAATATACATCATGGAAATCCTCACTAAATGTTAGCTGTTGTTCTTGTGTGATTATTGCTATGAAAATTCTCTTTCCAAGGCCTATGACATAGCAGGACACCTCTCGCAACTTTTGAAGACCTTCATGATACCTACTGTTTCTGTCAACCTCAAGAAGTATTTTCTTCTCCAAGACAGATTGATCTAGCTTTACATTCCAGATAGAAAACTTGGTTCAAGTCTTTCCCAAAAGGTTTCACTATCCTCTGTGTAATGGAACCCTACAGAGTCCACTTTGGTGCTACAGGTTCCAATATTACTGAATTTTTAGGCAAACATCATGTAGATCCAATACCCTGTCCACTTTCATGCCCCGCCTCTCTGCATTTGACCCTGGTAAGGTCATTTTTGTTACACGTGCAAACATGCTACAGCAGAATAAATCAATAACCCATCATCCAGCACACACGTTTGAAAGCTTCCCCACTCCTCACACACTCTAACTTTCACTTTCTTTTGTTTGTATTTTGCTTCTCTCCTTCTCCTTTAGTTCTTTCTGTGGCCTTGCCTATTCTGTTCTTAGTGCTTGGTCTCGCTCCAGACTGTGGCTGTCCTCGGAGTTTCTTCCTCTTTCCCTCTGCTCTTGCATGCCTGCTTACTGTCTCAGGTTCCCTTTACCTCCCCCGCACCCCACAGATGCCCTTCCTGTGAGTCTCTCTGTAACTGAGCTGCTTATTCTCCTCTGGCGTCTTCACTTCCGAGCATGGCTTCCTCCCCATGCCCTTTCCTCCTCTGGGCCCTGGGGACTGTTGTTTTCTTCTGGACAGGCCCAGCCTGTCGCCTTTCCACAGAAAGGGGTGTCTTCCTCCTGCTGGTCTCTTCCAGTGATGTTTTGTTTAGTCCTAACTGCTTTCATTGTTTTCAGTTCCCTTTTTTTCTGTTATCTTCCTCTGACATTCATCACCTCTTGATTCATGCGAGTTATAAACTTGAATTTTGGAAAAATAGGATTGTTTTAAATAGGTTGTCCATAGGCCAGGAAGAGAGCACAGTGTCTAAGCACCTCCCTGGCAAGAGCAAGGACCTGAGTTTGATCCCCAGTAATGTATGCTATGCTAGCCCTGGAGCCCTGGGTGAGCTGTGTGTACTACAGAATGCAGGTGTGGTGGCACACACCTGTAATCCCAGTGCTCAGGAGGCTGAGACAGGAGGATCACTAAGAGTCCAAGCTGCGCAGCAAGACTTTGTACCAAATTAATAATAATAACAATAGCAATAATAATAATAATGATGATGATTTTTTTAAAAATAGGGCATGCGTGAAGCTGAGCATGGTGAACCCCATCTGTAATCCCAGAACTCTGGTACTGAGGCAAAAAAATCACTAATTCAAGCCTAGTTTTGGGCAACTCAGTAACTTAGCAAGACCTTATCTCAAAACAAAAATTTAGAAAACAGTTTGGATTGTAACTCCGTGTGAAGGCCTTGAGTTCCATTTCTATTGCCCCACTTCCCAGAAAAGATGGTACTTGAACACTCTGAGTCACCTCCCTTCTAAAACAGCACATGTCTGTGAGGAAATATGCTTCACTTACCATTGGTTCTTTAAAGACTACATTACAAGTGAGTGTTAAATTTATAGTGGAATATTAGTTACCTTCCTCATAAACTAAGCATAAGAACTATGTCTGCATCACTAGATGCTCTAACTTTTTGTCATGCCTTAAAGAACACCATTCTTCCCCATCACAATATAATGTCAAAGGTTCCTTTCAAGTCCAAAAATGTATTCTATGCTTATCCCTTTGATCACCAATCTTAGTTAATCTTATACATATCTGTTAATTAATTTACTTGGAAAAACTGCTTCTAGCTACTCCAAGGGCACTGAACCATGTCCAACAAAATATGACTCAGTCTTCAAACTACTCTTGGCTATCCAAAGGGATTAGATGGATGGACAACGAAACCACCACAACCTAATGAAAGCATTCCTGGGATGACATTGTCATACCTTCTCAGATTAAAATCAAATATAATAGTCCCCACTTTAGGCTCACTGCCTGTCATATTCTTTCCTCTAAATTGCAACTCCACGTAATCCCCTATAGTTTCAACCAGGTGTGCACAGTAGATATACCCTCCCATACCAGCATCATAAAGACTTGATGCACTTACTTCTAGATTTAGAATTGTAAATATTATGCCCAAACATTAATTTGTTCCATAATTTAGCTGTTGTGACCCTTAATGCTTCTATTGTCTCTATCTTACCCCATCCACTAAATTATTCTCCTGCAACTGTTCTCAGGAGGGTTACCAAAGACCTCAAACACAGTAGTCACGGTCCCATTTGGTTCCATTTCCTTTGCCTTCTTGGCTCTAGCACTGTTCATTCCTCTCTCCAACAAATTTATTGTGTATAAAAAATTTATAGTATAAAAAATTTTATACTATACATTGCTGATCTAGGCATATAGGATATGTTAATATACCAAAGTTCTATGCCTTCATAAAAGGTATGTTTTATTAAAGTATGGGGCAGATATCGAGCAACATATATAATGCATTGTGTAAGTTTGTAATAAGCAATTATTAATTAGCTGTATTCAAATTAATAAATTATATAATATTAAAATAAATGTTAAGGAAAGATGCTAGTGCAAAAAATAAAATTGAAAAGAACAGAGTAAGGAAGTCAGGTGCAAGTTGTGAAAGGTTTTGGTGGAGAAAGTGTGGTTAGGTAGATTTCATCAAAAAGATAACAAGTGACTTAAAGGAGTTGAAGAGTAATCTATACATTTCAGGGAGGAGAGCCAATGCTAAGGCCCTCAGGTAGGGTATGGTTGCATGCTCAAGGAATAGTGAGGAGCCCAGCACACTGGAGAGAGCTGAGGGGAGGGTGAAAGGAGTGATTCTGAGAGCTGATATCTTTAAGTTATCCAAAGCCTTGTAAGACTACACTCTCCCCTGACCTCCATAAGAATTCTTGGTGCTAAAACTCTAGTTTTTTCCCCAGGTTTCCTTCTCCAGGAGTGCTTATTCTTGACCAGTTCCTTCACTGGTGGGTTTTCCAAGTGACCTTTCCTCATCCTTCTCTGCTCCATCACCATCCCCTTTTTCATCATCCTACTTCCTTGGTCCTACTATATAATAACCCAAAATGCTCTAAGTGACCGTTGCCTCCGAGGTACTGTTTCTAAATTTGTGCCTTAAGGAGATGAAAGTTGGCCCACTATCATGGTTCTGAGACCATTGTTCAGAGTCCCAAAAAATTAAAAAAGAAAAGAAAACAAGAACAAAAACAAAAAGCCCTAAATCTCTGTCTGTATACTCTGGAATCTATCTCTAAAACTGGTTGGGAATCATATGTCCAAGAGAGCTATAAATTTAACTGAAATTTACCAAGGTGCTTTCAGACATTTAGAATATTGTCATATTTGTCTACCTAAATTCTCCATTATCAACATTATTTTCACAAGTCTAACAAACCAAAAATTAATTTTAGTGTATATTAGAATCATTTCAAATTCTACAATAAAGGGCAATTTCAAGTTTTCTAATACCAGTCAACCTTAGTGTGATTTTGTAAAAACTGACAGAGTTAGAAGTTCAGATCTTGCCTTTGGCTGAATCTTTCCTTGCATTCGCTCATCATTTAGATGACTGCATTTGCAGTTCCTGTTCGGTGCTATAGCAGTTTACCACAGATTCACTCAGAAAAGAATTCAAAGAATATGTGAGATTCTTGCAAGTAATCTATTACAGGCAACCATTCCCCAACCAGTGGGAAGATTGCATGATGTACAAATTAGTATAATTCATAACCAGTATTTGTTGCCTATTTTTAGATAGAACCTCATCCTTTGCACCTGTCCCTCCTCAAGCCATATGGTACTTTATTTTTTTTTCAAAAACTGTTATCTCCTAGCTTCCCCTTTACTCAAGATGTTTTCTCTCTGTAGTCCTTTGCCAGAGCCCATTATACTTAGGGAATATACTGTCTGTCTGTGCCTCCTGTTGGTGGCTTTTGTCCCTTCTATTCATGAAGCACAAAATAGGACCTAGGGAAAATTCTGAGTTATTTCCTTGCATGGATTATGATTCAGGAAACCTGTCCAGTAGCCAGTTACTAATCCTGGGTGAAACAGCACAGAACTGTGGAATTTACTAGGCAGAAGCTGGGTGGATATCATGTGTGTGAGTTTCAGAGTATAGATTGTGGGGTGTTGAGGAAATCCCTTGAGCTGGGAATCGCAAAACATATTTATAAGTACCTCTAAGAGGAGACATAGAGGTGGGAGGGGCACTTAGAGACAGTGCAAAGCAGACACAGCCAGTTGGTGGCACCAGAATTCAGCATTAGTATCCTTAATAACATTTCATTAAGCAATTACAACCTATGGATCCCAACTTATTATGAATACTCCACATATGTGTGCTGGCCCTCTTCCATGAACCTAAGCAGCTAAGCATACTTTAGCCATGCCAATAGTGCCATCTGGTCCTGATCTCACAGATCAGGTTACACAGATGTGGAAAGGTCTGTGAGGACCAGAGGTCGTTTGTGTGATAGCCTTCACTCAAGGGAAGAGCTCCTGTAGCCATATTTTTCTAAGTTTAAACATCCTTCTTTCCAACTCCTTTCCTCTTAAGATCTATATGTTAAAGATTCCATCCTTAATGCTGTGCAGGTCTGACCCTGGGGCACACTGAGATGGTATTGAGACTGGACATGGTGGCACGTGCCCATAATCCCAGCTCTTGGGAGCCTGTAAACAGGCAGATCACTATTAGTCCAATCTAGTAGTGAGACCTTGAACACCCTATAGACCCTTCCCACCCCAAATGGAAAAAAAAAAAAAGATTCCATCATTAGTTTAGCAATACTGTATACAGAGGTGGTAGTGAGGTAGGATAAAAGACATCAAGATAGATAGAAAGGAGACAAACATTATAATTTAAAAAACTGTGTCTTTAAGACGATTGTAGCTTCTGGGACTCAAAGCTACCCAAGGATATTTGTGTCAGCATAACCTAAACTAATCCCTAGGTTAGCATATGTTTAATCTCTTACAGACTCATTACATCCAAAATTCCTTAAGGATACTGTCAGGTCATAAAATGGCTTAGCTGAGAATGTAAAGAGCCGGAACCTGTCATAAGACACAGGAATGGCTTAAGAGAACTCAAAGAATGCTTAAATCTTAAGAAGAATGGGTTCATATATTTTACTTATCAGATGGGCCATTATCCCACTCGAGTTCAGATATCTTTTCCACAGGCCTATATCCCTTCAAGAGAAACAAATGTTTCCAGTTGCAAAAGACAGCACACCTTTCTCTCAAGGGCCTGCACTCTATTTCTTTGAGTATGCACTTTTAATATTCTACCTAATAGGTCTATTTATGTGTTTCTCTGATGTGTCATGAAAATTGTTTTGCTGAGATAGGAGTCGGCAAATCTGAAATTCCCCCGTGGGTGCAGTGGGTTAGCTTTCCCCACCTCTGTCTTGGAGACCTCCCTGAATGCTATGCAGTGAAGGGGGAACCTTTAGGAGGTGGGGCCTGGGAGCAGGGCTTAGGGACTTGCTTTGGAAGAGAATAATAGCCCATCCGTGAAGTGAACAGCTCTGTCCTGCTGTGTGTGTCCACTGTGATGCCCCTCACCAGAAACCCAGCAACAATGGGTCTAGCCTGACAGTGGGCTGAAAACTCCTACTCTGTGAGCCAGAACAAACTTTTTTTTCTCTATAAGCTACTTTGTTGCAAGTATTTGCATCTAGGACCAAGGAGCACACATTTGATAGGAGCCAAAACCTTGAGAAAGAATAGTTGAATCATCCTCTATTGGCCTGGCATGTAATGACTGACTGAGATTAGAAAAACCATGCTGATCAATCTTATTACCCAACACTAGTGAATGAATTCAGTAAAAAATTAATTAAAATGAGCAATGAGCACATGTTTCATTGTAGGTTTATAAAAAAAACTTAACTTCATTAATTTGGGGACTTCAAAAAAATACTCACTGTGTATCTAGGCATATCTTGGAAAGATATATTTAACTTTCATTTTACCACCTCTGCCACCAGATATACTGGGTTATTTAACTTGCATTATACTTCACTAACTAGTTAGACATTTAATTGGGCCCATGTTGTAGAGAAGAGTGCTGAGAAGAGTACAAAGGGATAAATTTTTGGAAGAGGCATAAAACTTTGGCTGGCATAACTTCCTGAGTCATCCTGTTATTTGTTACTAACCTAGATGAGATGGTCAAGTGCTTAGGTAAGTTGTGCCAGGGACCTCCTGGGCTTCAGAGGTGGAGGTATGGATTCACCCACTCCCACAAAGCTGAATCTACATTCACTGACCAGATAGTTACAGTATAATCCTCCTTTCACATAGAAAGGAGAACAAAACTTAAGCTAATCCTCTTGTGTACAGTATTACTCCAGGCAAGCAAGTCCGAGTCACTCATTTAAATGCAAAGTATTATTTTTAGCTGATAATGTCAGCGGTTATTTGACACATGTCCTGATGTCTGGGTCTCTTGGACAGAACTCCAGTCATTTGCTAATGATTAATGGAGTGGGCAGACATGACTTAGTAGCAAGGTTCAATTTGAGGCTATGAATTGGTGACATAATGATCTTTCCCCCTCCCTGCAAAATGATCCAAGTGCAATAGTTAAGAAGCTGTGACCAAACATGCTTCCCATCTACATCTTTCCCACTTCCATCCTTCCAGAAATAGGGAAGATTTGATCAATAATCCTCTTGTTTGATGCCACTCTATGAATTTAGTTTGGAAAATGTAGCAGTTGAAAATTAAGCCACTCTTTAAAAATTTTGTTAAAAGTTAAAGTTGGAATTCCCCTGGGGATGTGTTTATCTTCATGAATCACAGACTTTCTCTGGTCCAAGCTTTGTACATATTCCCAGAAACTTGACAAAAATCACACAAGAGGAGGCCCTTGGAAAGGTTTGTGTATGTTTTTAAATTTTCATTTGTCCTTAGACTTTCAGCAAGTCCTAGAGTGTGGGTACCAAAGAATGAACACAAAAAGCTCAGGCACAGGACCCTCCAGGGTGCTAGACAAGTGGTGGGTTTTTAAGCACTCTTCCCGAGTCTCTGGATTTGCTATTCTGGACCAGCTACCTGTTACATATTCATAATTCCTCGTTTACTTGGAGGATTAAGCTGTCCTCTCGGTTATTTTTATGTTGCTAGATCCTAGAACAACATACCTGCTGATTGTCCAAGACTCTTTCTCACTTTAGAGGTTCTCAACCTGTGGGTTGAGACCCCAGCGGGTGTTGAACAACCGAAACACAGGGGTCACCTAAAGCCATTGGAAAATACATATTTAAAACCATGCTATGCCATGGTAAAATGTTATTTACTGGAATTAGTAATTTAAAGTAGCCACCAAAATTATTGTTTGGTTTGGGGTCACCACAACATGAGGAACTGTATTGCGGGGTCACGGCATTAGAAAGGTTGAGAACCACTGTTCTATACTGATCATTCAGGGAAGTAACCACCATCTGAGAATTAGAGATACTCAATTCCAAGTGTGCAGCAATTCAGTTTATCTCTATGAGTTTTTGACAACTAGTGGAAAATATGGAGGGCAGCTCTGCACTCCTTGGTAAATTCAAAATATGGATGAAAACCATTATATCTGTTTTGTGTCCAAATGTGTCAGATGATTGATTATTGGATTTTTCATCTTCCTGTGTTATGTAAATGTGCTTGTTTTCTCAGTGCTTCATTATCATCAAACAAGTTACCAGGACAGTAGTTTGGTAGTGTGTATAAAAGCCATAAAAACATGCCTATCTTTGTACATGTGACCTGCTTCTTAACATTTTTGAAATTTATCTTCAGGAAGTAGCAATTTGAGGCAAAAAATTTAGACTACAGAATCACCTTAGTAGACAAAATTCAACAAGACAAGATTTAGGATGAGCGACAGTTAATACTATGCACAGAATACCATGCAGCCATTTAAAGCTACATTTTTTGAAGCATAGTTAACTGCATGGGGAATTTCCATATCATCAAAAGGAAAAAATGGAGAAAGAAAGAAGAGTTGTGAGAAGGACAAGATTGGAAAGCAGAAGACAGGAATGTGAACAGATCGTTTTTTTTATTCAAGGTCACAATGTAGTGACCAAGACATGGGCTGCCCCCTGGGGTGCCAAGGTTAGTGCATCCAGGCTCTTTGTGGACCACCCTTCTCACTCACATGATCAATTGGTGTTGATATATTCCATAAAATTCTAAAAAATTTAGGGCAGTAAAGAGCAAGAGTGGGTAAAATTATAAGC
>PVJA010050143.1:0-13423 GCA_004027025.1 Myocastor coypus | reverse complement strand
GAAAAGAAGATCACCATCAATTCATTTCATGTCCCTTGCAAGCTGCAGTAGGACATTATTAATTCTGTCCCAAGACCTCTCCCCTCTCACCAAGGAATATAAACAGAGTTATTCCAAACCATTTACTGTGTTTTGACATTCTTCTTAGAGCGATTGCCCTAGTCCATACACAACAGAAAGAAGGACATAAAAGATAACACTGTCATGTGTAAGTTAAAGATCAGTTAAAACATCACAATTAATGTTTACAAAAAATATCCAGAAAATATTTATGGTGATTTCCACAAGAGTGGAAAGGTCCCTGGGGACAGACCCTTGCTGCAAAGTAGGGTGACTAGTGAGAGTAAATACCTGGCTCTTTAGAAATACAAAAATATAAAGCATCAAGACATTTGTCTTTTGATGGAAACATTCAATAAATCTTACCAGGGTGGTGGCAGTGAGTTTGACACTGAATGATAGAATTTGCGAAGAACTTCACTGTAAGAAACCACCCAAGGGTATGGGAACAACCCCTCCCAATTTCTCTGGTAGTTGGTATCAAGGACTGGAACTAAACCATGACTTACACAATCAGTCTCTAGACTGCTATTATCAGGAATGCTGTGAGCAAAGGGAGTCAGATGAAGCTCAGCGATGGCGTGTGCAGCCACTCAGAAGACAGCTCTTCTCCCCACCACTAACCCTAACAAATATCACAGGCAGCAGAGGTTGTTGCTAGGAGGATTTCTTCTCAGCTTAAAAAAGATAAGTCCAGTTTTATTGTTCTCCCTCTGTTAATTTCTCAACTATTTTTCTTTCTTTTTGCCGTTTTTTTTTTTTTTTTTGTGTGTGTGTAGGGTCTCAGTACATGGATTAGACTCTCAGTGATCCTCCTGTTTTCAGCCTTCTTAGTGCTGGGATTACAGATGTGTAGCACCACTCCTGGACATAGTCACAGGCTCAGTGTATCCAGGGGTGGAGCTGGCACAACAGGCAATCCTGGGGATAAAACCCTGGTCCCTGTACTTGCTTAAGCAGGTGCTTAGATCACTGAGCTATCTCACTGGCCCTCTCAATGATTTTTTGAGTTATTTCGTAAATATGCTATCACTGGAGTATAGTTCTTTGCAATATCATTAATCAAGAAATTCATTTAAAAATATGTACTATCTCATACGACAGGAACAGACTGCATTGCGTTCCCCACAAGGGTATATTTAAGTCATAATTGCTGATATTCATGAATGTGACTTTATTTGGAATCAGGATCTTTGCAAATGTAATCAAGTTAAAATGAGGTCACACTTGACTAGGGTGGATTTGAAAGTAGAGGGATGCTTCTAAAAGCCAAGCAATCATGAAGGATTGCTAACAATTACCAGCAGCTGGAAGACGCAAGGTTGAGAAGATTCCCTAGAGTCTTCAGAGCCACTGCAGCTCTGATAATAGGTGGATTTCAAGCTTGAAGCCTCTAGAACTACAATAAATTTCTGTCACTTTAAGCCACTAAATAAGTGGTGATTTGTTATGGAAAGTCGAGGAACAAATGCAGATGTTAAGTGGCTTGGCTTGTTGTATGAAGCAATATTAATCCTCCATTGAATACTTCTGTTGGCTATTATGTTTATATTAAGAATGGAGTTCTGACCCCAATACATTCTGGAAGATTATACCCAAGTATAACCACAGCATTTAAAAGAAAACTAGGGAAAAGCTGTCATAATGAATTCCATACAGATAGACACTGTGCAAACTGATCATTCAAGCTCTTACATTTCTCTTTACTAAACTAATTCACCTGGCCTGTCTTCATTTATCATTTATTTAATTGTCTTCCTCCTCAGATCTTCATTTTCTATATTACCTCCTTTGTTCGCCTTGGAATAACATGAATGGGTTTATTAGGAAATAGTTCTTTATACGAAGCCAACTGTAATACTAAACTTTAAATTTCTTTTTTATTTTATTTTGCAGAACCAGGATTTGAACTCACAACCTTGCACTTGCCAAGAAGGCCTTGGTGCCATGGAGCTATCTCCCCAACCCCTAACCTTTAAATTTCTGACAGAAATCTTTGGTGCCAAAGACACTCAAACTCCTAGCACTTTAAAAAAAAATTCTCTATTCATTAACATTCAGTAGTGTTCATTGTTATTCTAATAGATTTGCATTTTATATTACTGTCAATTAAAATGTGTGCTTATCTCATGCGGGTACCAAAACTAATAATTAGAAACCAATACTTAATATGTCAATTTCCAACCCACCAGAACACTCCACTCCTATCATTTCGGCATACCATGACTTTATTCTCCAGTCTTGCATGATGAACCCCAAGCCTGATGTTACATCTCCACAGGTTTATTCTGTGAACCATGCTGGAATAATAGAATGATGTAGGCCTTAGGATTTTGTTGTGAAGTAGTATGGGCTTGAAACCTGTGCCCACTACTTACTGGCTTCATGAACTAAGGCAAGGTACTGGGACGCTGGGCATGTTCAGCTTTTCGTCTTTACGTGTGGATGATGAAACTTCCCTAATAAACTTAGGATAAAACGACCCAGTGCTTAACACTGTCTTGTACATCATAACTAATAAACAAATGTTAGCTATTATTAATGAACTAAATCAGGCAAATTAATATCTATTCCTGATGGTGAGTCGCTAAACAACAGATCAAATGGCTGATTAATTGATCTAGCTCTACTCTTGAACATTCTGAGATAATATTGCTCTGTTTGTGGACCAGTTATAGCACTTTATTAATCAAATAGAGCACTTAATGATCTAATTCATTATTCTCAAATATAACTGCTAGCACTTGGTCAGGTAAATTGTTGGGAGACAGAGAAGATGGCAATATTTGAGGATATTCCAATTAATACATTTGGCTATTTACAGATAGGGAGAGCAGCCAGGTAAGGTGATCCCAAAGTTTTACTGTGTTCGCATCCTTTGGTCTTCTTACCATACATGAAATGTGTCCTGCAAGACTCTGAATTTGCCTGATTTGAAGATGGTTGACTTCTTCCCACTCCTAGATATCTCCATTAGATTTACAAATATGAGTGGATTTTTTTTATTAAAGTAATTGAGCTTCTGAGACAAAAATATCTGAAGAGGCTCCAGTAGGTTATAAATTGTTTCGTGTTTAAAAACAAGGTTGTCAGAATAAGGCACCTGCTTAGGCAGAGCACAGGGATCAGGGTTTGATCCCCGGCACCACAAACCTGTGGGTCCTGGCCTCCCATGCACACTGAGATACTGATTGAGACTGGTTCTTGTAGCGTGTGCCTGTAATCCCAGTGCTTGGGAGGCTGAAAACGGGGATTTCTATGTGTCTGATCTATGTAGTGAGACCCTGCAGACCCTGAGCTAAGTACATAGAAAAAACAAGGTTGTCAGTAGTGAAGAAGAAACTTCAACATATATGTATCCAGAAAAAAGTAGCAACTCACAGAAAGATTTTGACTGTAGTGGCCATGGTCATCGGGTTTCTGAAGGGTTCTCCAATGGAATGGGGAGAATACTATTTCTTTTACTAATACATAGTTGCAGTACATAATTACATTCATCATGGAGTGTTGGTACATGTACATAACATTTCTTTTTTGTTGTTTATCCCCCTCAGAGAGTGAACCGATTTTGATTTCTTTCATTGGGACCAGTAATTATAATGGTTAGAAAGCCAAATTTAGGAACATGGGGTTGTTCCAAAATGAAGTAAGTTCCCCACGGGTGAAGATATCTGCGCAAAGACTCCATGAACAATTCTTAAGCAGTTTGGAAAGAAAGCTTCTTTTTTTGTAAGAGATGACTGGATAAAAGTTAAGTATCCTTCTATTACTAAGATGATATTAACAATGACTATAACAAGTTAAAAATCCAAATTATTTTCTTACTTCTGAAGGCATCTATTAGTTTATACATCAATTTGAAGATAATTCCATGCCAAAAGTGATGAAACAATAAAAGGAATAACTTTAACCTATCTTATATTCATTAAAGCAGAGTTATTCATCCCAATTTAAATTACGTTTTAAGATGAGTAAATAGTCTATTGCTAGTGCGAGAATTCTATAAAGGGTATGTACTATTCACAGATATGTGCAGTATGAGGAAGAAAATATACCCTAATAAAATTACAGCTCATTACTTTCAACATTAAAAACCCTGATTTAATTTTATAATCCATCTTTATGAAGTCACTGGAGATTTGTAAGCCTTTGCCCAGTGAGAATCTACGATATAATAGCTCTAGTACTCTGAAAGGTGGAGGGGCAATGTACCTCGACAAATGTTTGAAAATTCTGTTAATTCTATCATGCACCATGACAAGCACTTACAAATGCACACATGGAAACCTAGAGGTGTGATTTGAGGTCACATATCAATGGCTGAGCTGCAGAAACAAAACTAAGTAAAATTCTGCTGATGTTTTCTTCCTGAATAATCAAGACTATGTCCATTTAACTCAAGCTTTAATTTTCTCAAGGATTAAACCTGATATGCAGTACTATTTCAGCTGAATGCAATATTCCCTAATGCCCAATATTCAGTCCCCATAACTTCAGCAGTTCTAGTGGCTATGCTATACATATTTCCACTGAGACCCATTTCGGACAACCAAGATTCTGCCCTTCATCCAAAGGGGATGGGTTCAGCATCATCGCTGGCTCCCCACACACTGCTGTTTGCACCTTACCTGTTGTAACCCAAAAAACAAATAGGTTTTACATTGTTAATGAGATGGTATGTGCATTCTGGTTTAATGTATTTTTCCTTTCCAAACATGGTGACTCCGTGATCATTTTCTGGATCACTGTCTGAACTTTGGTGGTATCCTTGGCAACCTCCCCTAGCCTCCGCTGTTGCTGTGTGCCTCCTTGGTTAATGAAAAAACTCCTGCAGAATCAAGCCACTTCTGCTTTACTAAAATATCTTCTCAAAACTGTGCTTTTTCTATCATCGTTGAACATGTGCAAGCTGTCCTTAATATAGAGGGATTCTCTTAAAATGAATGTGAGGGCATGACTCACCACCAGCACAGAATTCCCCCAGAAACCTACTGTTTCACTTAGAATAAAAACTAAAGCCTTCATGAGACTATATCTGCAAGGTCCTATATAGTCTCTCTCTCCAGATCACTGACAACTCCCCTACCACCTTTCCCTTTATGCATTCTGCCCCAGTCAACTATCCACCTAGCTTTCCACATGCCTGGCATGCTTGCACTTTAATTTTCATATTTATTTATTTATTTATTTATTTATTTATTTATTTTCTGGAACTAGGGATTGAACTCAGGTCCTTGCATTGGCCAGGCAAGCACTTACTCTATTGAGCTATTTCCCCAGCCCCGTTTGCACTGATAAAACTTTTGCAGTACAGTAAATTTTCTTGAAAATCAGCATGACCAACTAACTCCCTCATATCTTTCTGGTGTTCTGCATGGATTACCTTGACTTTCCTACTGGAAATTATAACTTCTTTGTCCATAATACTGTATTTCCTCACAAACAGGTATAAACCTAATTGGAAAAATATATGAAATCTGTAATTACAAATGTATAACATGATAATGAAATAAATGAAAGAAACAAATCAGTGGAGTGATATGCCATATTCATGTATTATAATGTCTTCTTAGTAAATATGCCAGTGCTCTCTAATTTATATATATATATATATATATATATATATATATATATATAATTACCATCAAAGTCCTACCCAGCATATTTTATAGAAATAATCGAACTATTAAGTTTGATTCTTAAGTATTTGTGGGAAGGTAATAAACAGGAATACATAAAATTTTTTGAAAATGAGAAAGTTGAAAGAACAATTCTACCTACTTTACAACTTACCATAATACCACTGAATTATGGTACTTGAGACAGTTTTGTATTTGATGAGACATAAATACATAAATACATAAATCAAGTGAACAGATAAGAAAACACAGAAGTAGACCTACACCAGCACGACAAGCTTACTTTTCACAGTGCTATGAAAACAATTGAAAGGAAGAAAGCAGAGAAATGGAAGATCTACAGGTCAAAATAATTAACCTCTATCTACCTCTATCTAAACCCTACATCATATACAAAACTGAATCAAAAGGAGGAATATATCCCAATCTAAAATATAAGATCAAATCAATAACAGGAGAAAAATTGCATTGATAGAGCATTAGGAGATGACCTTTCAGATACTAAATCCAAAAAAAAAATAAAATGAATCTGAAAGCAAAGAAATTGTAAATGTATTTGAACAAAATTTTTAAAAGTTCTGTCATGAAAGTAGGTAGACACATTGCACTGCAAGAAAATACCTGTATATCACATATCCAAAAGTGATTTATACCCATAATATATAAAGAATACTTAGAACTTGATATTAAGAAAACATCAGGGGGCTGGTGAGATATCTCAGGGGTCTAAAGCACCTGCTTAGGTAACCACAGGGACCTCGGTTAGATCTCTGGCACCACATGCTGTGTAGGTCCAACCCCAGGGCAGGCTGAGCCTCCCATAAGATAATTAAATGAAGAAGCTTTAATTTTTTTTTTAAAAAAAGAAAACACCAACCTAATTTCAAAGGGGCGACAGGCCTGAACTAAAACTGCAAGTAGACACATGAAGGGGTATTCTACATCAATTACCAGTAGGGAGATGCAAAGGGACACACTGGTGAGAAGTACCACATGTCTATTCAGAATGGCTAAAATGAAAATAAGCACACCATCCATCGCTGGTAAGGGTAGAGTGCCAGCATGCCTCCTTCATTGCTATGGAACATAAAATGACACAGTCACTTGCACAATAGTTTGATAGTTTCTTAGGAACTTAAATATTCAGTTGGCATATGACCAAACACTGCCAGTCTTCAGTATTTACTCAAGTGAAGTTAAAAATTGTATTTACACAAAACCTTGTATGTGAATATTTACAGCAGCTTTATGCACAATTGCCAAAAATCAATAGTTGAATGAATAAACAAACTGGCCCAGTCACCCAATAGAATAGTACTCAGTGATAAAAATGATTGTCTATTAGTCAACTTGACCAACTGAATGAATAGTAAATACATTTAATAAGTGACAACGTCCAGATAGAAAGGACTATATAGTGGATTAATTCTATTTATGGGACATTCTGGAAAAGGAAAAAAAATAGGCATCAAAAACTTATCAGGGATGATCAGAGTTTGATGAAGCTCTGCACAGAAGGTTTTCAGGGAGACAGAATCATTCTTTCGTGGTACAATGGATAGCAGAAACCTGAGTATGCATTTTCCGAATCCAGAGAACTGCATACTATAAATACTGGCTGTTACTGTATAGAAATTTTGAAAATCAAACAAGGTATCAAAGAAACTGGGAGGGAATGAAGACCGACAAGCGAATCTAAGTACATTACAAATGTATCACACATCCCCTCAGAAGGGGGTGTGAGAAAAGTAGCCACCTTGAGGAAGTTTGGAAAATGTTACTTTCGTACAATATTGTAAAGCTAAAGAAAAAAAGAATGGTACATAAACTGTGTGCTCTACTTGGCAAATTTGCTTCCCATAGGGATTCAGAGCTAGCAACTATGAAACTATATATACATGATGATTAAATAAAGTAAATGAATGATGGCTGGATGCTAGGGCCAAATTTATCAGTCACAGAAAGAACTTGCAAATAAGGTGAGAATGCTAGACAAGTCTATCCTATGTTTCCAGATTACAGTCAGAGATATCAATATGTGTATATGTATATATACATGTACCTCCATTCATATAGACACACAGATATAGGACTACTTATACATGCATACGTGATGTGCACACAGGTTAATATTCACAAACACATATGTATGCTAGTACTCATATTCATATATATCTCTATATCTTCTAGTTCTATCACTTGACCAAGCCTGGAAACAGTGACATTATGGGGCAGGAAGCACACTCTGAACCTGGATCATAGTGTCCAGATAACATTATCCTATGGAAGAAGCCATGGCTCCCCAGAGAAATGATAATTCTAGAACTTGGAGAGGGAAAGAAACACAAAAAGAAAAGGATATAAACATATAAAAAGACCCATGAGGTAACTTTGAAAGCATTCTTGATAGCCAAAGTTAGAGTAACTGGAGCAGTAGAATAAATAATGCTGTGAACATAGTATTAAATTATAGTATGAACAATGAGTTGAATATCCCAGTGTCTATATTGCTAGGAAGAAATGACTGAAAGCTAGCGCAGTGGGACACATCTGAGGATGGAGGATCACAAGTTCGATGTCAAGTCAGGTCTGAGAACTTATGACTTAGAACTTGTCTCAAATATATATATATATATATATATATATATATATATATATATATATATATATATTTGTATATTTGGGGAAAGTGTCAGTTACTCCTTACGAATGATTTCCTAGTAACAGTTGGAGACGAAACAAAATGTGCTCAAAAGGAAGGAACAACTGGGTTGAGGAAAAAGAAAAAAAGAAGAAAGAAGGGAAAAGATATACTTAGTATATACAGAGGATAACTTGAATAATTGTACTGCAGATTTCTGCTGGTCTATTGAAAGGAGCAGTCAATACTTAATTTTTTCTTCATTTTTTTTAATTGCTTGTAACTTTTATACTAATTTTGCATGTTTATATCTAGTAATCTAAACAACTAATATGAAGACCTCATTATGCAATATATCATTGTTGAATTCCTATCATTTTGATTAGTGAAATTATGTTTCATTTCTAATAGGTTTTCTTTAAACTATGTTTTCTTCTCTGAAGAACACTAATAACATATGTATCAGTTACTCTTCTCTCGTTGCTGGAACAAATACCTGACAAACAAAATGAAGGAAGGAAGGGTTTATTTAGCTTCCAGTTAGTGGAGGTTTCAGTCCATACTCCGCGGGCTCCAAAGGAAATGGCAGCAGTTCATGGCAGCAGAAAACAACGAAGATCAGAGCAGGACCACTAACTGCTGTGGCGATCAAGCGTTTCTCTTCCTTCTACTCAGACTGTGAAGACCGAAGTGTTGCTCTGAGAAAGTAGTGGCAGCGGCTGCTGTGAAGATCCGAGCTCCGCCGAAGTGGTGCAGGTGCACTGATCAAATTTCTCCAAAGAAGGGGGGCACACTGAAGCCCTCCTCAACCCCTTTATATGCCCTTTTTGTGCTTAGTCACTCTAGGGCGGGCCCTCCATGCTAGGGCATGATATCATCAAGCTGATCTAGCCAATCTTCGGACATCTCAAGTGACACAATGTTAACCACAACACAATAATAATTGTACACATGTGATCTCAGATAAACCCCACATGAGTGGACCAAACTGTCACAAGAAATATAGCCTCAAAGTATTTCCCCTAAATAATTATCCAGTACTGTTGTGGCTTTAACATTTGTGTTTTTATCTTATTTTATTTATTTATTTATTTTGTGGGACCGAGGTTTGAACTCACAACCTTGCACTTGCCAGGCAGGCTCTTGTGTCATGGAACTATCTCCCCGGCCCCCAACATTTGTAGTTTTAAACCTACATGTATCCATGTATAACATGTAACCATATACGTATTTACATTCAATGTTGACCTTAGGGGAAAATTTATTCAGTTCTCATCCAATGTGGTTTGCCACCAGAATCTCTGAAAGAGTTAAGTTTATAAATGGAGGCACTAAGGTACACACATGAAATAAATAAGCTGAACATATCCCAATACTTCCCATACATTGTGCCAAGAACATCTGAGGTCCATTCATAGTACTATTTAACTATACAATTTTAGTAGCTATAGTTACCATGATTTCATATCCAGAACTTATTTGTCTTGTCTAAGTGAAACTTTTGTACCCTAGGAGCCAAATCTCTGCATTCTTCTTGAAAATCCAAATGTTGTGGAGAACCACCACTCTGTGCTTCGCTTCTATGAGTGTACCTTTTTTAGATTCCACACATATGTTAGGGCATGTGCTATTTGTCTTTTTATGCTTGACTTATTTCTCTTAACATAATGTCCTCCCAGTTCATTCATACTGCAACAAATGACAGAATTCTGTCGGTTTTTATGATTGAATATTGTTTTTCATTGTATGTGTTTATTATATGCATGCCATAAGTTTTATCCATTTATCTGTTGATGAACAATAAGACTGACTCACACCTTGTCTGCTATGAATACTACAATGAACACAAAAATTCATGTATCTGTTTGACATACAGATTTTATTTTCTTAGGTTACAGATCCAGGAAAGGAATTGCTGGATTATCTGGTAGTTCTATTTTTAATTTTGTAAAGAACTTCTCTATTGTGTTCTACAACTGGACCAATTAATACTTCACTGCTAAGTAAGGCTTGGGTGGTACACGCCTCTCGTCCCAGTGCCCTGGGAGGTTAAAGCGCAAGGATGGCAAATTTGAGCCCATCCTGAGCAACTGAGTAATTTAGCAAGAACCTGTTAAGTTCGGGCTGGACATTTAGCACAACAGAGTAAAGAGCCTGCAAACAGGCGCAGGGGCCAGCAGTTCAATCCCTGGGCTTGCAGGGCTGGCCCTGCCCCTAGGGTACAATGAGATGGCAATTGAGACTGGGTGTGGTGCCATGCACTGTAATCTCAGCTCTTGGGAGACTGTAAACAGGCAGATCACTATGAGTTCAAACTAGTAGTGAGACACTAGACACCCTGTAAACCCGTCCCTAAAAAAAAAAAAAAAAAAAAAAAAAAAAAAAAAAAAAAAAAAAAAAAAAAAACTTGTTAAGTTTTAAGTTTAATCCTGTTTGTTACCATGAAGGAGGAGGAGGGGGGATCAGGATGATGATGAGGAGGAGGAGGAGGAGGACGAGAAGAAGGAGGAGGACAGTTCTTCCAATATTTTTTCCCATTCCTTAGACTGTCTTTTCACATCATTTATTGGTTTACATTGATGTAATCCCACTTGACTTTTGTTGCCTATAGTGTCAGTGTCATATCCAAAAACATCATTGGCCAGACTCATGTGAGTAATTTTTTCTCAAAAAGAAAAAAGAAACTTCTCTTTGTTTTGTTCTTATAGTTTTAAAGCACCAACTCTTTAGTCCATTTTGAATTAATTTTTGAAGGTGGTGTGAGGAAAGCTGTAAATTGTGGATTTTGTTTTCTCAAAACCAAATGAGAATGTCTTTTCTTCACTGTGTATTATTTTTGACATTGTTGAATGTCAACTGATTATAAATGCTTGGATTTATTTCTTGGTTCTCCATTCCGTTACATTGGTCTTTATATTTGTTTATATTTGAGTATTATGCTGTTTTGATTCCTACAATTTTATGGTATATTCTGAAATCAAGCAATATATCACTTTCAGCTTTGTTCTTTTTGCCAAATTTTAAGGACACAGAATCTGAAGTGATACCACACTTATTTTAAGCAGCCTTTTTCTTTGTGAAGTGCTATTGGCATTTTTTGTTGTC
The DNA here is from genome assembly GCA_004027025.1 of Myocastor coypus. NCBI lineage: Eukaryota > Metazoa > Chordata > Mammalia > Rodentia > Myocastoridae > Myocastor > Myocastor coypus. The sequence continues at coordinate 1,978 of PVJA010050143.1, read as the reverse complement.
TTTTTGAGACAGGGTCTTGCTATGCAGTTCAAGCTGGCCTTGAGCTGACTTTTGTAGGCCATAATGGTCTCAAATTCTCAACGGTCCTCCTGCCTCAGCCTCCGGAGTGCTGGGATTATAGGTATGTGCCACCATGCCTGGCCTACCATTGGCATTTTAATAAGAACTGTGCTGAATCTCAGGACCACTTTGAATTATATGGGCATTTTAATAATATTAAAATTTTCAGTACTTGAACAGAGATTATTTTCCCATGTACTTCTAATTAACCTTTTCAATTTCTATCATCAATGTTCCAGAAATTTTGATGTACCCATCTTTCCTCTCTTCAGTTAAATTTATTTCTAAGCATTTCTTTTTCTTATACTACTTTAAGTGTTACCATTTTCTTGATTTTGTCTTTTATATAGTTCATTGTACTATATGTAAATGCTGACTTTGTGTTTTGAAGTTTTTCAAATTTTTGTACTTGTTCTAATCATTTGTCACCAAATTCAGGGCTTGGTATTCTCTTGATAGTGTAAAGAGTGTGAAGCCAGTCTATAATTCTATGTGAGGACAGATCCAAAGCCACCATTCTCAGTGAGGCATTTTGATTTGTTTGATTTCTGTTTGTGCTTTACTCTGGATGAGAATAGCTTTTGTTCCTGCTTTCCATCAGGGTATAATCCTTTGGAGTATAAGCTTTATAAAAGAAAGAGTCCTGTATTAGCCTTTCCCCTAAGAAAGGCCTTGGGCTTTTGCTTTTGCTTCTTTACCCTATGAAGTCACAAACCTGAGAGCCAAGTTTTCATGGAATGGCAAAATACACTCAATTCCCATTTCTCTTAGATTTTGAACTGATTGCACTCTAGTCACGTGCCATTTCCTTCCAGATTTGTAGAACTTTAGATATGTTTATTTTGCCTAGTCCTTTGGATTTTCATCAAGTGAGTTTATTCAGTGGACCCTATATCAGTTAGCTTTCCTGGTGCGGGGACATAGTACAAGACATCCGCAACTTAAAGGAGAAGCTTACTGAAACATGTCGTTTTGGAAGTTTCAGACTGTGGTCATTTGGCCCCAGTGCAAAAACAGCACGATGGCGGAGCAAAGTCGCTCAACTCCTGGCATCCAGGAAGTAAAGTAAAACGAGAGAGAAAGAGACCATTGCTAGCCTGTAGTCCCCCAAGGCCATGCCCCTGTGATCCACCCAGACACACAGAAGTATGGTATTCATCTCTGAAGTCTTTCATGCCAGTCAAAATTTGTCATCGCAGACCTTACATAGATGCCCTCACCACAATTAACATTCTCTGCAATGTTTTTATCTCCCTCTCCCTCTAGCTCATGAGTTTGTGTCTCTGTTTCCTTGTGCAGCGTTTGACTCATTGCAAATGAGCACCCAGTGTACTCCAAAACAATGGACTACTAACTAATTTGAAATTGGCACCATGAGACTAAATTTCCTTTCTGGAAGGATGCTGCTGTTTGTCTTATACCATGCTGCTTCTTCCAGCTCAAAGCACCTGACCTATAATTACCTGCCTGGCAAGTGCAACAATCTAAGTTCAATTCCCAGTAGTACATGCCATGCTGGCCCTGGAACCATGGGCACAGTAGCACATGCCACTCTGTGCTGGCAACTAAAACTGGGGATAGTGGCACATGCCTACAATCCCTGCCCTGGAGAGGCTGAGGCGGGAGGATCACTACGAGTCTATGCTGCATAGCAAGTCTATGTACCAAATGAATAAATAAAGATTTAAAAATAGACCTACCTGACCCAGGAATAATACTTCTGCAAAAGAATATGGGCAAACTCTTACTGATACAGACCTCACTGATTTAAGTATATGATTTAAGTCTTTGTTTATAAGAAGGCTTTGTTTATCTGTCTGCATTGTGGCCTCTTGCTTACCTAAACTTCTGATACGTCCTTGTCTTCTTAGCCTATATTTTGAATACCTATGATTTTGATCTACCCGTTCCCTTGTGC
>PVJA010050142.1:0-13425 GCA_004027025.1 Myocastor coypus | reverse complement strand
TTTTTTTTTTTTCTTTTTTTTTTTTTTTTTTTTTTTTTGCCTTTTTGAGACAGGGTCTCACTATGCAGTTCAGGCCGGCCTTGAGCTCAGTTTTGTAGCCCAGGCTGGTCTCAAACTCACACTGATCCTCCTGCCTCAGCCTCCCGAGTGCTGGGGTTACAGGTGTGAGCCACCACGCCCGGCTATGACTTCCATTTTGACAGTATATTTTCTACAAGATGTTTTAGCAATCTGTCAAAAACATTTCCTGTCATCCATTTTCTTTTGGCATAAAATGTCAAATCTGAAAATATAATTTTCTGTGTTAAAATCCTTGGTCTTTTTATCTGCTAGTTACATTTTTTTAATCTTTAAAATCCAGTACCTTTACCAGAATATATCTTGGTTTTGTTGATCATCCTGCTTGACTTTCTGAAGTACAGGTTGAGCACCTCTAATCTCAGAATTCAAAATCCAGATTATTGCAAAATCTGAAACATTTGAAGCATCAGCAGCATGCAACAGATGGAAAATTCCGCACAATAAAACTTTATTTTATGCACAAAATTACTTAATGCATTGTGCAGGCTATGTGTATAAGCAAAATAAGTGAATTTTGTGTTTACATCACATCCTGAAGATAGCTCTCATCATGATATATCTGTAAATACTCCCAAACCCAATAACAGTCCCAAATAACAGAAACTCTGGCTCTAAGCATTTTTTTTTATGTAATTGGTACAGGGTCTGTAGGGTCTACAGAATCTTACTACACAGATTGGACTCGTAGTGATTCTCCTGTTTTCAGCCTCCCAAGTGCTGGGATTACAGGCATGCACCACAATGCCCAGTCTCATTCACCATCTCAGTGCACCCTGGGGTGGTGAGATCAAACCCCGGCCACTGCGATCTGCCTGAGCAAGTGCTTTAATCCAATAAGCTATCTGGCCGGCCTAATCTAAGCATTTTGGGTAAGGGATATTCAACTAATTCTATTCCCTTTTCTTTGCTTGACTTCTATATTTGTCATGTCCTCTTGAATAACTTTCATCCACTTTCTTGTCTTTTTTATTTAAAATTCTTACCATTCATCTCATTTTTCCCAAGGTACCATCTAACTGCCTGCTATGTTTGCCTTATGTTTCTTCTAGTATAGTCTTCATTCCTGAAATAAAACTATTATTTTATTTTCTTTTTAATTTTTTCCTAAACTTTGTTATTTTATTTCTTATTCTGGATTTTATATTTTATTCCATATAATTTATACTTTTTCATATCATGTAAGTTATTTTAAGTAGTTCAGCTAGGTTTTTTGTTGTTGTTGTTGTTGTTTCTTTTTTATTTGTTTTTTCAATGTATTTGGTCATTACAGGGCCTCACTACACAGCTCGGACTCATAGTGATCTTCCTGTTCTCAGCCTCCCCAGGGCTGGGATTATAGGCCTGAACCACAATGCCTGGACTCTAGCCTTCTCAACCTGCTCTAAGGGCAGGCCCAGTGCAGTATGTGGTGGGGATAGCAATCAAACTAGGTACCTGCACTTGCCTAAGCTTGCCTGAGCAGGTGCTTTAGTCTTCTGAGCTATCTCGCTGGCGCCAGCTCAGCTAGTCTTGAAACAAGATTGTAATGTTGATATTAGACTTCATAGACTTCTTTTTCAGGCTTTTTTTGGTATGTATTTAGTGCAAGGTCTATTGGGTCTCACTTATGTAAATTGTAGATTGGACTCATAGTGATCCCCGTTTTCAGCTTCCCAACCACTGGGCAGCACCAATGCCCAGTCTCAATCCCTGTCTCAGAGTGCTCCAGGGGCAAGACTCACATGATTTATGGTTTTGAGTATTGAACCCCCATACTTGTGCTCTGCCTAAGCAGGCCAGGCTTTTTTTTTTCAGTACCAGGAATGGAACTCAGAACTTTGAGCTTGCCATGTAGGCACTTATGCCAGTCCTGGCTCAAAAGCATGTGTTTTGTTTATTGCTTGTGGTAGCAGGAGATGGAATTCAGGGCCTTGCACTTAGGCTTCATGGCTATATCCCCAGCTCTCAGGCATAATTCTGAAAGGATATTATTTTCTTGCTCTTTAAAAAAAAACTTTTAAAATTATTTGATACGAAGTCTCACTATGCAGCTGGGACTCCTAATGTAATGATCCTCTTGCTTCAGACTCCGCAGCCCTGGGATTATAGATGTACATCACCACACAGGGTTTCAGGGACACACAGCACAGGCCTGCATAGAATGTGGTAGCTGGGATTGAACCAGATCCTTCTGTTTGCCAGGCAGGCACTTAGACCACTGAGCTATCTTCCCATCCATCTATTGCTCATTTTTCCACAAAATTATTATCCTGAACTTCTAGAAGGAAGATTGATTTGGGTTATATTTTTTCTAATGTCATGATTGTAAAGCCCCATTTTCTATGATTTTTGAGAATTGTTCAAAGTTAGGGTGAATGCCTCTCTGAAATGTCCTTACCCTTCCTATCACCTCTACTTTTTGTTTCTTTTTAAAATGTTTAATTATTTTACTGTTTTCATTTTTCTCCTTTATTCCTTCCATCTATTCATTCATCTTTTCCACATTTATCCAGGCTTTCTACTTTCTTGTTCATGTTTTTCTTCTCTCTTTCCTGGGCAATTTGCAGTCCATTCCCACTAGTTTCTTCTGAGTTCAGCTTTACCATACAAGGGAACTTAGGGTGATTCGTTGTGAGAGTTCATGGGGCTTAAGCTGTTCCCAGTATAGATATGGACTGTTCCTTTCCTCACTGTTTGGATAAGCAAATCCCTCTTATATACTGCTCTTCTTCACAAATTACTTGATTAACAGTGGAAAAAATTAATTTAGAATTCTCTAATCTCTCAGATGCCATGCTGATTCCATGTACTCTTCCCCAGGTGATACTGTTTTAATTTTATAGCAATCTCTCGTTTGTCTTCACCTACTATTATTTTGAAATTCATGAGGAAGTCATTTTCATACATCTTAGTTTAGACTGTGCCAGGGAAATTTGTTTGTGTTTTCCTATTTGTTCTACTTATCTTTTCTGTACATACTTTTTAAAATAGTGGCATTTTTTTATGGCCAGATCAACCAGCCTTGAGGGTGGGGCTTGAGCAGCATATGATGCTTGGGATTGAGCTGCGGTCCCTGTAGTTGCCTAAGCTTGCCTAAACAGGTGCTTTAGACTGCTGAGCCATCTTGCCAACCCCAAAATAGTGGCATTTGGAGAGATTCAAACATCTTAACTTCCTTCCAGAATGTCTCTGAAAACAACATACCATGGATAAAACCCTGCCACCTGTTTTTATAGAACCTTTGACTTTAGTTTTTTATATTTTTTTCTTTATTTCTCTTTTTGCATGATGCTGGGAGGCTTTTTTTCTTCTGAGATAAACCCAGTACCTCTATCACAAAAGGCAAGTGATCTACCACTGAGCTCTAAAGCTTGCCTTGTTTTATACTCTCTCACTGATATTGACCAATTGTCATCATAAGACGTTGTGCAAATTAAATTTCAGTAAATATACTGGCTAAATAGGTTGTGATGCACTCATGCAATGAAATATTATGCAGAGGATAAGGAAAATAGGGTAAATCTATTTTACTGATGTGTAAAAACATGACATATGCTATTAAAATACCAGGTTACCTATGTGGAGGTAACCAAACAGTTTCATGTTAAGAAAACAGGAGTATTAGGATATACAAAATCATGGGGCTGGGGAGATAGCTCAGTAAAATAAGCATTTACCTGGCAAGTGCAAGGGCCTGAGTTCAATCCCCAATTCTGCTAAAACAAAAAACAAGTAATAAAAAATTTTAAAAAGGGATATAAAAAATCACATTTATTTACAAGAAGGATTGATAAGAATTAGGTTGGATGAGTTTATATACTTGCTAAAATCACATCCAAATGATGGGCCACATTTTTATCAACTCTTGGCTATCTAGTTTAAGCAAACTAGTGCTGAATTGATAGATGAGAAAAGGGCATCTTAATTTCACATGTAAGGTTCAATGTTTCTTCACAAATTTATTGACTTAAATTATTTTTTAAGTTCTTGTACACTGTCTTTTCTTTCTATGTTATTCATCTTTTTCATGGTGATATACAAAGTTTTTTGTATGTCATGTATTAATCCTTTGGTTTATCCTTTTTTGCCCTTTTGTTGTATTTAGAATGATTAATGATGTGTAAAATATTAACTTTTCTGTACTAGAAACTTCTTTATTTTTATATACTGAAAGCTCTTTCCATTTCATTCATATTATATATATGAATATATATTCCCCTATACTTTTTATTATTTAATCTCATTTTTTTACATTTAATCTTTTTTTTTTTTTTTTTGTCTTTTTGAGACAGGGTCTCGCTATGCGGTTCAGGCTGGCCTTGAGCTCACTTTGGTAGCCCAGGCTGGTCTCAAACTCGCACTGATCCTCCCGCCTCAGCCTCCCAAGTGCTGGGATTACAGGCATGCGCCACCACGCCCTGCTTAATCTTTAATTCATCAAGGATTTATTTGCGTAATCTATGACTTGGGATTTGAATTTGTTTTTCAAATGTTTGGCCAATTATCTTAGTGTCATTTGTTGAATAAGCCATTATTTTGAGGTCATGTATTTTTTCAGGTTGTTTTCATTAGTTATGCTAGCACATACATACAATTTTCTAGCCCCTGCTCCAGTTAATATCCAGAATATTGGCTAGGTATGGTGGTGTATTCCTTTAGGGAGGCTGTGGCAGGAAGAGTTCCAGCCCAACTTGGACAGCTTAGCAAGAGCCTGTCTCAAAGAAACAGACAAATGACTAGTGATATAACTCCATGCCAAGTCACTGCAAGACCAAAAGAAGGAAGAAGGTAGAGAGGAAAGGGAGGAGAAGAAGAGGGACAGGGGAGACAAAGAAACAGTTTTTAAAGCATACCCCAACATTCCCTCATGCCTCTTCACAGTCAGCTCCCTTCCTGATCCTGGACCTTGGCCACCACTCATTTGTATTCTGTCCCTAAAGTTTGACCTTTTCCAGCAAGTCATTTATATAAATGGAGTCATAAGGTGCATAGTGTTTTGAATCTGGCTTCTTTTACTTGTCATAATACATTTATCAGACATCTGTGTTTTTGCATATTTCAACAGTTCATTCCTTTTTATTGTTCTGCAGTATTCCTTGGTATGGCTATACCATAGTTTATTTAACCATTCACTTTCCAAGAACACTGAGTTTGTGTCCAGTTTGGACACATTATAAAGTTAAACTGTATAAATATTCCTGTAAAAATATTTGTAGACATGTTTTCATTTCTTCTGGGTAATGACCTAAGAGTGGGATTTCTGGGTCATGTGGTAAGCATGTGTTTAGTTTTATAAGAAGCTGCCAGGTGTTTGCCACTCTGACTAGACTGAACATTTTCTCCAACAGTATGTGAGAGATGTAGTTACAGTGCATCCTCATCAGCACTTGGAATTGCGAGTAATTTTAACTCTACCCACTCTACTAAGCATGTGAGGATTAAATAATTTGTTAGAATATTTTATTTGTTATTTTTTTCTTGTTTCAGAACTTTTGTTTGTTTATTTATTTATTTTTATGGCCGGCTCAGCCTGCCCTGAGGGCAGGGCTGGCGCAGCATGTGGTGCCGGGGATCGAACTGCAGTCCCTGCAGCCACCTAAGCCTTCCTCAGCAGGCTCTTTAGACCACTGAGCCATCCTGCCGGGCCCCTTGTTAGAATATTTTAAAGCAGTATTTCTCAACTTGTCTCTCATAAATTCTCTAAGACAGAATGCTCCAAGATTACCATATAAGTCTCTAGTTGCATAACCTACAGCAACTGAATAGTCTTGTTTCTGTTTCCTTATTTCTATTTGTCTCTAAGCTTATAGATCCATAGATCATGTAAACAGAAACAGAGCTTAGAAATAATCTAAAGCAGTGGTTGGCAGACTTTTTCTGTAAATGGCCTGATAGTGAATATTTTTGGTTTTGCAAACCATTCAGTAGCTGTTACAGTTCAACTTTACTGTTTTAGCCCAAAAACAGCTATAGGCAATACAGAAACAGATGAGTATATTCCAATGCAAATTTATGTATTGAAATAGGAACCCATAATATTGGCCAGTAGGCAGTAGTTTGCCCATCTTTGGTTTAGTCTAATAACTATTTTTATAGGTGAGAGAATAGAGCTCAGATTTCATCCTCTCCCCAGATATGCAAGTACAGAAGGCAAGTTCTAGGATACTGGCTTTCACCATAAGAGACACGCTTGGGTGGGGTTTGGAATGAACTTGGCTTATATGTAGTGTCTAGCAATTGATGTTAGATAAAGCTACTAATATAGCACCTTTCAAAGGGTTTCAATGCAGTAAGACTTTTAGGTCATCCTATATATTGCCATTGCTCTACATGTTAATTGACTTTTTAAATCATCAAATTTGACGGGTGAAAAAAACTAAGATAACACTATTTCTTTAAAATGTACCAATATTCTTTAAAATGTTACTGGTAGAATTCTGGACTGAAGAATGAGTACTAGAAAGGAAATTTGAATTAAAAATATAGAAGTGATGCTTTCTAGAGATTTGTCTTTTAAGAGGAGAGGGGAAAGTGGTTTTTGGAGGAGGCTGTGAGGCTAGAGAGAACACTCAGGCTTGATCATGGTTAGGAGTAATGTAAAAAGGCATAGTCAGGGGTCTGGAAGGATGGCTCAGTGGTCTAAAGTGCCTGATTAGGAAAGCTTGGGCGGTTGCAGGGACCACGGTTCGATCCCTGGCGCCACATGCAGCGCCAGCCCTGCCCTCAGGGCAGGCTGAGCCAGCCATAAAAATAAATAAATAAACAAACAAAAGTTCTGAAACAAGAAAAAAAATAAAATTAAAAACTAAGATAACAAATGTTCAGGTGAAAAGCAGTTAAAATAAGAGATACATGTCACCCTTTTTTTTTTTTTCATCTTTAAGGGTTTTTCCAACTCTGAAAAAGTCCAAATTTGTGTATCTTTTTTTGGAGGGGTAACTAGGAACTGAACTCACAATCTCATGCTTGCCAGGCAGGTGCTGCACCACTGAGCTGTCTCCCCAGCCCAAATCTGTGTATCTCTTGAGGCCATGAAACATCATGCAACAGTCTCATGCTTTTCCAACCTGTAATGTTAATTCTTGATTGTTTTGCTTTATTAATTGTTAAAGTAGATGAATATTCTTAGATCATGAAACAAAAACCAGGAAAGCAGACTTAAAATTCCACACATGCAAACCTAAAAATAAGCATTGTGTGTGAGTACTCAGGAAACAAACATTGCTGAGAAAAATTGTCAAGTATATTTTTTTCTCCCTTGCAGCACTGGAAGAAGTATGACATCTGTGAGAAGCAATCCAAAGAAGAAACTGACTCGGTAGTGCTGATAGAAAACGTGAAGAAGACCTCTCAATGATTGGGATAATTTATTTTGCTTCCAGTGTGACCTTGTGAATATTCCCCGTATTTTGCATTTGTTATCTGGGGACTCATTAAATGAAAACTGAAACTACTGGAACTTTTAAAAACAGGCAGCACATAAGAGCCACAACTTTTTGTGTGAGTCATCCACCCAAAATCTAAAAATAATGGGCCCTTTGGAGATAGGAAAAGAGTCATTTTTACTGAATTCTAAAAGCAGATATCCTTTACAAAGTCTTCAAACTAAAGGACAAAACTAAAAATTAATGGTAACTGTGGAGTTTAATCTTAGTGAGAACTGTGACAACTTCCTAAGGGAAGTATATGCTTGATGCATATACTTTGTGTCAACATAAAGGAATTATATTTATAAGGCAACTTATTTTTGGATGTAAATACTGATGTCAAACGTGACTCACAGAGAGTGACAACTAAAATTGGTGTGTACTGTTGAGATCCCAGTGAATAATGTTTGTGGCTAGTAAAGCTCCTTATAAGTCTGGAAACATCTGCTGTGATAGTATTTTGAAAGTTTTGAAAGCCCCAGAAATCACTGTTGGCCATGATAATTAAAACTATAAAGAAGCTAGAGGCAGCTTCTTGACCAAGGCCATTCCATGCCATTGCAAGCTTTTAAACACAATGGGACAGAATGACTCCTTTAGAGTTTGAACCAAGGAATTGCTAATGATGTATTTTTCTTCACTTCTGTTACTCAGATTAAATGTTGACTACAGGTTTAGCTTGTACCTCAATGCCTAAATATGAGGGACACACACTGACACTGGGTTTACAGTCTAGTTGGGACTCTTTTGGTCTCACCACTCTCTTTATCACCAACCAATCAGTGTCAAGTCTTTCACCTTCCCAATTTCCATGTCAATATATCCTTTTGTCCTCTCCCTCATTTCTTTCCTTGTGGTCTTTTGAGTTTCATTGGATATTGCAAAATAAATCTGCTTAGAACACCTAAAGGAGCAGGAACGAGTTTGCATCTCAGGTACCATGTGAATAGACTGAGAAACAGTAACTAATTCTTGTGCATTTTATAATTTTCGTGTGAGTCTACAGTTATTGAGGGTTTTCGATATTTGATGTTTATGCATTTTCTAAACCGCAATGAGATACTGTCTTTACTTAGAACTTAGCTATTTACCTGAGAAAAAAAGTATAGTTGTATTCATTTCTCTGTAAAATGGACCCTAGATTCCTCTCTGCCCTGTCACAAATAGTTAAGTAGATTTTATGTGTTCCATTGATAGGCAAGGCTCCAACATATATACTCATTGTTTGCATATGTTAGGGTTCTAATCTCCCCCATTTCCACAATGTATGTGCATATATTCTTCTCCTGTTTCCTCCAAATTTAAAGAAGTAAATGAGAACTATCTCCCCTTCTCACACACACAGAGACTCAGATTGGTAATAGGAGTTTAAGAACATTATATCACAAGTTCTCATATCATCTACCAGTTCTTAGTAATAAAATGATGCTACTTGCAATTCTTGTTCTTAGGGCAGGGGCAGATATGAGGCCCCTGATTTCCACATGTTTAAAACAAACGTGGCAGCCTGCTTCTATACCAGTAGAGAAGCACTGTACTCTGGCATTGCTGAAGAGATTGGAACAGGTGTTGTTTCCCCCTGCCTTTTGAGTTTATAAGTCAAGATGAGGTGGGGTGGAGGCCTAACAAGTGTTCACTTTCTTCTACTGTTCACTGGAAAGAATTCTTGGTTTTCCTATGTAGAAATGAGGTTATATTTTTCTTTATAACTCTGTGAGGCAGAACACTGAAAGGTTTCAATCAAAGTCATTCTTATTTTCAGTCTACTTTGATAGCAATGAGCAAGAGGCTTAGAAATTCTCAAACAACTACTGATTATGACGGTTGTACAGTCTACAAGTGAGGAAAGCATATTTTGTTTCTGTTCTCCTCTTCTGGCAATAAAATAGCCAGGAGAGAAGTGGGCCATAAATTATGAGAGTACCTATAATTGTTAAATTGCTAAGAAGTGGCACTCAGGTTATAGGAACTCATGGATGCATTAATACATCACGTACGAGACAGTACTAGGATCATGTTTTACTATTTTATTAGACCTGTAGTTTTCCCCCATTTACCTAAGAAAGCCCACTATAAAAATTATCATTTCTATTCTTTCATTTAAAATGATTTTTTGCATCAGGGAACTAAAGGTATACATGAAATGATCCACATTTTTGGTAATGTCTTGGACTAGTGTGATTTTTGTTCATAGGAATTTTGAGTAAATTAAGCATAACATCTTTTTATATGTCACCAAAATGTTTTCCTTTGGTCTTATTTTTGGGGAAAGTGTTATAAAGAGTGAGTGATAGACAAAATTGGAGTTCAAAAACAACATTGTAAAAATATATTTCAAGGTAGGTGTTTGTAATGATTTATCAGAAGCTTCCCTTATGTTCTACTATGCCTGTGTTTTCTGAGAACGCATGTACTTAAATGTTAATACAATCTTTGCAAGTAGCATGTAAAGGGACATATGTATTTGATAACTTGTAGTTATAATAAATAATGGAAATGAAGAGCTTGTCCTTTGTAGTATTAAGCTGAACATAGAGTTCAGTATGCTTACTATTATGGTTTATGTAATATATGCATGATATACACAATACACTTGATTGTCATGGCATATGTGATGGGAAATTTCTAGTTACAAATCATATTAGTAGATTAGATTTGAGAATGAGAATTGGCTTTCAATAGCTGTCCTTTTAAGAAATAGCAATATAATCTCATATTTTCTATAGTTGTCGCAACATGATTTGAATGTCACAGAGTTTTTTCACACTTGTGTTAATTTCTAAGAGTACATCTGTAGCTATATCACGTGTGTTAATTACTCTGAGTCTGTACTGGATTCAAACCCTAAAGCATGGCAGATGCTAATCGAGTTATTTCGGTAACTATCTGGAATTATCTGGGAAAATTCTGCAAACTCACATCCAGGTAATGATAGTCGTTTGTTTAAATAAGAACCTTTTTTTTTTTTAATCCAGCCATGATGGTACACAAATGTAATCCCAGTACTCACAAAACTCAAGAACCACTATAAGTTTGAGGCCATCTGGACTGCAAACTGAATTCAAAGCCAACGTGAACTGCATAGTGGACCCTGTCTCAAAAAGATGAAAAAAGAGGGGCTGGGGAGATATCTCCAAGGCACAAGTGCCTGCCTGACAGGTGCAAGGTGGTGAGTTTGAACCTCAGTCCCACAAAAAAATAAAGAAAAAACTACTTTCTGATTCTTTTTTTTTTTTTTTTTTTTTTTTTTGGTGGGATCAGGGTTCGAACTCATGACTTTGCACTTGGCACATAAGCACTTGTGCCTCGGAACTATCTCCCGGGCCCCTTAACATTTTACTTCTGAGTATCATACCAAAAATCTTTTCACTGGGGACCCTGATGGTCATACATCTGTATGAAATCTGTAGAAAGCAAATTTCTGTTGCCGTAGACATGCTCACCTAGTTTTGGATAGGAGAGGAGCTAAAATGATCTAAACACATTTGCTTTCCAGAGTTGTTTTTTATTTTGTCATTACCCTAAACTCTGACTTTAAAAAAAAAGTGCAACCTTACAGTCATATGGATAACATATTGTGCTACTCAGATAGGAGTTATGGAAGAAAGTGAGGAATTAAAAGCATTTATTTCAGAACTCTGTTTTCTGTCAACCTTAATGCTTAGGCCAAGCAATAATTCCTTTGTAAATACTATAACTAAACCATGATGTGCTTTTACTTTACACAAGGGTAAAATTTTACTGACATCTGGATGTGGTAGCTTTTGACATCAAGCCCCAAGATGAGCTCTTCCTGAAGGTTCTTTCATTCCCGCCAAATCAGGAGTTTCACGAGTATCTAGCATGGGTGTGTTTAACAATTGTATAACACATTTGGCACATCTTCAGTGATTTTTCATGAAAAACATGAAAGGCTGGGCTAGCCAAATTGCTCAGCAGATTAAAGCATCTGCTTAGGCAGATCGGGGTTCGATTCCCAACAATGTGCCATGCAGTCCTTGCCCCCGGGTTGTACTAAGACAGGACTGAGACTGGGCATGGTGGTGCACGCCTGTAATCCTAATGCTTGGGAGGCTCAAAACAGTTTGGTTGGTGTGAGTTGGAGCTCTGTAGTGAGACCCTGTAGACCCTATACTAAATACAATGAAAAAAAAAAAGAAAGACTGCCTGTATAATGACATTCATTATATGGCCTAAAATAGAGTCCACTTAAATCAGCACTTACAGGTTTGTTAATTGAATTTAACTCTGGTTTTTATTTCATCAAAAGAACACATATACATAAGTTTAAACCTCAAAGAGTATTACAGAGCTTGCTGTGATTGGATCTTGGTATCCTTATGAGCACATATGATAAACATTTATCCCCTAGAGAGGTACTTTTGGGGGAATAGGGGCTATTTAAGAAGGGGGGCCTAATAGAAGATCTTTAGGTGATAGGATGCACACCCTCATGGTCGTGGTGGGGCCATGGCCCCTTTCTCTCCCTCGCTCTTGCTTCTGGGCCACACTTTACCACCATGATGTGGTAGCACCAACCCAAAGCAACAGGAATAACTAATCATGTACTTAAAACTCCCACATTTTGAACTAAAATAAGGGTTTTTTTTGTAAGTTAATCATCTCAGACCTCTTGTAGAAATGGAAACCTGACTAACACAGGGTGCATTATTAGGAAGCAGTTGCTCCCTGCCCCAGCCCTGCTTATCGTTGATTCCTGCTCTTAGAAAAGATGTCCATGGCCTCATGCTTGGAGACTCTGAGCATGTAAATTTACGCAGTATGTGGGACTCTGGTTGTGTAATTAAAGTTACAGAGCTTAAAATAGGGAGATTTTCCTAGATTATCTGGCTGGCTGCAACCTGGAGCCCTTAAAACTGGAGAAATCTTTTTCATGGAAGCAGAAGTGAAGTGGACCAAAATGTTCCTACTGGCTTGAGGATGTAAGAGGCCATGTATAAAGTGTGACAAGGACCTGAATCCTGAAAATGACTTGAAATGCCAATTACTTCCTCAGAGCCTGTACAGAGAAAGAGACAGACACCATTATTTGGATGTTATGGGACCCTGAACAGAAAATAGAGCCATGTAGTGTTCAACTTAAGGCCTACAAAAATGTGAAGTAATAAGTTTGGTTGTTTTACATGATTTCTTAACATTTTAAAAATTTCTTTTGCTATACCATAGAACTACTTCTGAATACCACCCTAATAATTAATTCCGTTTCTTATTTTTATGTAGTTTTACATATGACCTATTCCTAATCACTATATGTCAACAGGAGGAATTAGCTGCCCTCTCTCTCTCTCTCTCTCTCTCTCTCTCTCTCTCTGTCTCTCTCTGTCTCTGTCTCTCTGTCTGTCTGTCTCTCTCTCTCTTTCTCTCTCTCTCTCTCTCTCTCTCTCTCTCTCCCTCTTCTCCTTTCCTCCCTCCTTCTTTCCTTTTTTGGAGTGCTAGGGATTGAACTGAGGGTCTTGTGATTGCTGTCATTACATGCCTCTCAATATACACTTTTCTTCTGTGAAAAGAACACAATGGTTGCCATATTTAATACTTGAATTATGTTATGTAGATATTGCTTATATTTGGTACATATAGAGTAATTAATTTTTTACTTCCTGAAGGTTTTTCTTTGTTTGATTTTTCTCTGTACTTGAGATCAGGTCTAAATTTTCTGAAAGACCAAGAAAATTCTACTCAGTATAGTCAAACATATTAAACAATCTATGAGTTCCATTTATTTGTCTTAAGAGAATGTTCTCCTGGAATTTCTGCCCTCCCGATCATTCTGAAATGGTTATTTTCTTAGGTCTGTCACGTAGCTGTAATCTAGAGAATCACTTTTGCTTCTCTTTCGTGTTAGCTATGTTTCTTAGATCTCAAGTTTTTTTTTTTTTTTTTTTTTTTTTTTTTTTTTTTTTTTTTTTTTTTTTTTTTT
>PVJA010050141.1:0-13424 GCA_004027025.1 Myocastor coypus | reverse complement strand
CTTTTTGGTGGAGTTCTTTGGGTCTTCTAAGTAGATTATCATGTCATCTGCAAATAGTGAAAGTTTTACTTCTTTACCTATTCTTATTCCTTTTATTTCTCTTTCTTGTCTAATGGCTGTAGCTAGTGACTCCAGAACTATATTGAATAGAAGTGGCGATAGGGGGCATCCTTGTCTTGTACCAGATTTGAGAGTAAAAGACTTCAGGTTTTCCCCATTTAGAATCACCCTCATTTTTATAACTGAGGAAATTAAAAGTTTGGTTAGTATATTAGGCTTGATTCTTACATAAAGAACCAGAGAAAAAATAGATAATGGAAGTCGGGAGACAGATCTTCCTCACGTGGGAAAAGGCTCAAGAGAAGGGGGAGGGGAAGGGTAGAGGGACCATGCGTGCCACGCACACCACTCCACAAGGGCACTTGAGCATCATGCACTGCACGCCACATCGTGGGCTGCAACAAACACATAAATGAAAATCATAAACTAATCGGATTGGACCAGGCACTGAAAATTAACTTGTGAACTTTTGAATTAATTGGCAACATGAATGATGTTTGAAATTATGAATAGAGCAGCATCAAAGCATGCATCTAACACACATCCTAGAATTCCTTGGGTCTAACCAATTATCTGTGAACTTAGAAAGTTTCTACAACTTGGGGGGTTGTACCCGTCTTTCGAATGCACTGCTTCTCCTATTGACTGAGAGACATCATCTTCTCAAACTAGAGGAACATGAAGAGCGTATCGTATGCCACCTTTTCAAAATGGTTCCTTGGCTTAGCTGTGCCTAAATATCCTACAGAAATTCTGATCATCGGTAAAGGTGACATACACACAGACACACACACACACACACACACACACACACACACACACACGTATATCTTGTAATATTTTCAATAGATTTTATATTTTAACATACTTTAGGCATATATAAGTGATAATATTTAAGACAATTTGGTATGCAAATACAGACACAAACACATAAGAGCAATATATCAATAGAACAAAAGATAGCCCACAAAAAATACCTACAATCTCAATGAGTATACTTAAGTAAGTAAAATTAAGGTGTACAGTAACCATCATATTTAGTGGTATTTAGTCAATACTCATTTTATCACTATCACTATTATTATTTCCTGATCTTAATCTACATGAAAGTGAATAAGGATGTTCTCTTTAATATAGTTACTTACATGGGAAAAAGAGAGAGTTCCTGGATTTAAATAAAGAAAGAGAAAATGACTTTGTCTGACATCATTAAAAGCCGTTTTTTCCAGGTGGGTTATGGACTGAGCTATAAAAAGGACAGATATAACACCTTCAGAAAAGACTGTAAATGACTATCTTCAGGAACTAGTAATTAAGAAAGGTTTTCTTTTCAATTGAGAAACAAAAGGCACATTTAATAATTAGTAGATTTGTTTACTTTGAAATCATTGAAATAGGAACTTCACATTTTGTTGCCTTCTGGCGCGAGAAGCTGAAAGAGTACAGATGGTCTAAAATGTACGAGAATTGCTACGAAATGGGGAGACATTGTTAAGAAAGGAAAAGAAGTAGGATGGAAGAGGAAAGAAACATGGGTAAAGGGGGAAAAATTCAAGTTAGGTATACTATTAGTGTTTCAGCTCATAGTAAAGGAAGGTTTGTCCTTACATGGATGGGACAATTTTGTATGCCAGTATCCTGTGTTCTGAGTCAGTATTTTAAAGATAATAGTAGTATGGAATATAATAACTATTGTTATTATCCTATCATCTTGTTATGAAATTTCATTTTAACTTTTTTCATAAAATAAAAAAGCAATAAGAACTCATTCATCCAGAGACGTTATTAATAAACATAAGAATAATAGAAACTTACAAGAAGCTTGTAAAATAGATTTCAAAGACCTAATACACAGATTTTAGGATAAATGCTAATACAGAAAAAGAAAAAAAACTTAGCAGAGAAATGGGCAAAATATTTGAGCAGTAACTTCAGTGAAAAAAAAACTTTAAGTTATTGCTAGGTTCATAGCCATAGTAAAACATTATTACAAAGGGTGGAAAGATAGCTCTGTGGCACAAGTGCCTGCCTATCAAGTGCAAGGTCATGAGTTCAAACCCCAGTCCCATAAAAAAATAAAATAAAATAGCATTACAAACCCCTAAGACAGGGTAAAGTGTGAATGGGGTGAATTTGATAAACTGCTAGTAGAAATGAAATTTGTTTTACTGCTCTCGAAAAAATTTTGGAATTAGTGAAGTTAAAGCTGTGCATATCCTTTCATTCTACAATTTCAGCCCTATTAACAGGACAATTAAATCTGCTCCTATGGGCTGGAATGCATAATATATAAAAGATTATCTATAGCATCTTGCCCTTAATTGTCCCCAACTAGAAACCATACAATTTTTCAAAGACACTACAATGGGTGGATAATTCTGGTATATTCATAGACTGGAATACTTTACAGCAATAATACTTTACAGCAAAATAGATCCTGGCTCTATTCCAAAGTCTTCCACAGATGCAAATGAGTTGAACAAAGCCAGAATATACAATGATACACTTTGGAGGAACTTATTTATGCGAATTTCAAAAAGAATGCAAGGGGTGGGCAAGATGTCTCAGTGCTCTAAGTGCCTGCTTAGGCAACTTCAGGGACAATCCCTGGGACCACATGCTGCGCTAGCCACCCCACCTGCAGGGCTGGCTGAGGGAGCCATAATATTAAGAAGAAGAAAAAAAAACCGTAAAACTAAATATTATTTGGTATGTATACATTATTTCAGAAGTTATAAAGAATATGTTCATTGTAAATTAAGGCAGTCATTTCCTCAGACGGGGAAAGAACAGAGAAATCTAGGCTGACGGTGGCCCTAGAAGCTTCTAGTAGCATAGCAGTATTCTCCTCCTGGGCGCGTCCATCATCGCTTCATCACTACCATTGTAGTATTCGGCTGTGCTTTCCGTGCTGTTTCACGCATATGTTTATTTCACAATATTGAAGGCTTTTGATCATCCCACTTAGGCAGAAGTAAAATGTTTATTAAAGTCAATTTTGAGTACAACATGAATTCATAGTCAGGAATGAAAAAGAATAAATCATACGAGTGGTTGTCTTTTTGCTGAAAAACTATGTCTGTCAGTATCCTTAGGTATATTTTTAATCTGTCATGGGGCCGGGAGTGGCTTGGAATGGCAATTCTGGAGCAGCTTCTAGTCTCTGGAAATCAGGGGGTGACAAGACAGCTGCACCGTTGGTGGAAAAAGAAAAACAAACCTGAAGGCAAGGCATAGTGAGTAAAATTTTAGTTAATCGGCATGCTTATTTCAGCGTCATTTACACTCCTACCCCTTCCTGGATTTAGGTCATATTATTAATATATCTACAGGTGACATGTCTTCCTTTAGAAAACCTTACTCCTTTAGGGAAGAATTGCTAGTTATCGCTGGCTCATTCTCCCACTGAGTCTTTTTCACAAGAACAGTCTGATGAAAGGATGGAGCCAATGGATTTGTGTTAAAATATAAGAAAAAATAAAATTATAGGCAGCATGGCAACAGTGTTGGTCATAAAACCAGGAGCATATTATGTCAGGACTTAAACATATTTGCACATTAAATGAGAACGTTATGAAAGAGCACACAGAAAACGGAGCTCTCATAACAAAGTCAATGGAAACCAGCCTCTTATCTCACTTGAGGCTTACGGAGCCCTTCACCCACCGCCATCCCAGGAAATAGAAAATAACTAAATGACAAACAGAGGTGCTCTTCACGACACCTCTACATTTTTATTTTTCACCTAGAGATGTGTTCCTTTTAATGTGATTTGTGGGTTATGGTCTTACCAAACCAAGCAAACAAATACATAAAAATGGCTTTCCAGAAGTTAAAACAGGTTTGGGGCTCTTACACTGTGTGCAACGATAATGAATATTCATTTATCACTTAATATCTGATAATTACTTTGCATATAATACTTGCTTTAATCTTCATGCATTTTAATAAAAGTAAACACTGTCATGTCTCCCATTTCTAGGGGGAGATATCAAAACATCGCAAAGCTGAGTGTCTTGCATGTAGTAATCCAGAGCTTGTGCAAAAGCCTGAACCACCACAGCCTGCTACCAAATGCGATGATTCCTTCCTGTCAGCTAAGAGACCTCGCACAACCACCAGTGCTCCGGAAATGCTTTCAATCATCTCCTTCAGTTATACTCATTAAAATAAGAGTATCTAAATGATGTCCTTAAATGTCTGAAGAAGTTACTAGAAGCACATGATTTATTCCCAAAAATGTTATCAATAGGGAAACTTATAGAGCTAATAAAGTTTAAGAAATATTTCTGAAAGTTTGTGTCGGTGGAAACGTGTCCACGATATAGCCATCTAAAAGCACAACATTGTAAGGGCCAACGAGAGAGCTCAGTGGACAAACTGCCTGCTTAGGCAAGCGCAGGGACTGGGGTTCAATCCCTGGCACCATGTGCTGCGCCAGCCCCACCCCTGGGCTTACTGAGTCTGAGTCTGGTCATGGTGGCATGTGCCTGTAATCCATTGCTGGGGAGGCTGAAAACAGGAGGATCACTATGAGTCTGAGCTGCATAATGAGACCCTGTACCAAATACATAAAAGAAAAGCACAATACTGTCTCCCTGCAATGTCATTCCTGGCATCTCAGGCTCTATCTGTCCATTCACCACTGTTTTCCTGGTATAACGGTCCAGTCTTATTCATAGTATTGACTTTCGTAACTCAGGTGCCCATGTTTCACTGTGCTTAAAACTTCAACACAGATAAATCTATACACTGTAAGTGGTGTGTTGTTGTGGTTACCAGGGTGAACCTGGGCACCATCCCCTTCTGTACTCCTTTTGCCCACAGAACCCTGTTGAACATAGCACCCCTCTGCTACTCACTTACCAGCCAGACACCTAAGTCACCGCATCACCTATTGCCGTCTCACGGTGATTTTGTTGAAGTGAGCATTATTTTACCTAAACCTCTGAGGCAACGTAGTAGCAATGTTAGCAATTCAAATATGCTTCATACATGCCACCCAATGCTTATTTGAAGTGAGGAGATAAAAATTCTTAATGTAAGGAAATGAAGTAGCCTGACATCGCCAAGATGAATGATAAGAAAAAAAAAATACAAAGAATTATGAAGAAGGAAAAAGAAATTCAAGTTAGTTCTGCTGTTATAACTCAAACTATAATGTTATTTTCACAGTGTGTGATGAATGCTTAGTTAAGACAGGAAAGGGATGAAAAAAAAAAAAAAAAACATAGTTCTTATCTACAGGATGCAATACTACCTGAGACTTGTGTGTACACCAGCGGCCTTGGGAGGAACTTACGTTCTTCAAATAAGGGGGGAGGTACTGGGTAGCTACACTTGCTTTTGTGTTTCTCTTGCTTACCTTGGAGAAGGGTTGGACGGGGCAGATGCAATAAATATTTCTAAAATGCACGGGCAAGCAGACTAGTGTGCTTAATAATATATGCCAAATATGTGTTAGGTAAAGTAAATAAATATGTGTTAGTTGCTGTTAGAGATTTGTGTGTGTGTGTGTGTGTGTGTGTGTGTGAATGGTCTTGTTTATGTCTCACAACAATTTATTTTTTTAAGGTTTAATTTTTATTTTATTTTATTTTTTCTTGTTTCAGAACCTTTGTTTGTTTATTCACTCATTTTTATGGCCGGCTCAGCCCGCCCCGAGGGCAGGGCCGGCACAGCATGTGGTGCCAGGGGATAGAACCGCGGTCGCTGAAGCCGCCCAAGCTTTCCCAAGCAGGTGCTTTAGACCACTGAGCCATCCCGCCAGGCCCAACTCTCACAAGAATTTAATGAAGTTAAAAACTCACACCTACCTCATCTTTAAACTCTAAATTTAAGTATAAATAACTAGCTCTTGGTCACATAGATAGTATCAGTGAAGACAAAATCCATACTCAAAACTCTCTGGCTCCAAAATCTGTCTTTTCAAACTCAAATGCCACATTTTTTTTCCTTAAAGTTGGTAATTTTTATTAAAATGGAGTTGATCACACTTAAAGAGTAGGCTTTCTAATATCTTTGTGAAAATCATTACCGGGTAGAGGAGTATGTATGAGTAGTCCTTGAAGTATTTTAAAGTCTTCCTAGGAAGATGATTTCTTCAGAGGCAGTGACCTGAACCTTCTTAGAATCCTCTTTCATAGTTGCACATGAAGTAAAATTACTAATGATTATTGTGCTTTCTAGCACGTCATGACTCAGTAGTCAAATAGTGAAAATTTCTGCTTACTATGAAAGTGTATTAAAGTAAAATGGCAGTGGAGTCAAAGACAATACAAATCATTCTTCTGAAATATAGATACTAAGCCTTTAGTAGTTCTGATCATCCACAAATATAGGCCCTCAATGTATTTAAGGAATAAAAGAATGATGTAAAATGAACACTTCATTTTAAGAAAAACGAATATTATTTCCATTAGCCATGTTGGAAAGTTATAAATATTATCTACAGACTCTTTGGCTTAGACAGAACTACCTATTTTTATTAAAGTTAGCTTTTCCATACAGCATAACTCTTGTACTTTGTTTTAAATAAAAATTTGAAGTGTTAGCAGAGCTGTGGGAACAATTTCACGCTTTAAGCAAGAGCTTGAGGAAACATCAAAACAATGTATTTGAAACAGATTTTAAAAAGAAACCACTCATTTCTGCTTTGAATGCCATTTTCCTGAAATTTGGTCATGATGCTCTGAAGTTCGGGGAAATACAAAACAGATTTCTATGCAATAAGAGAACTCAAAATAAGTAACCAGAGCAATGCTCTTAAGCACTGCTCACTAAGAATTTTTCGCTGTAGCAGATGTGTGGATCCCGGGGATAAAGTGTTCCTGCGGATAAGAGCACAGAAACCATAGTACTGTCTAACCATTAGGTGCAGGTTCCCAAAAGCTGCTATTGTCTTTTTCTTACTCTTCCCTTTAGCTCTCCCACCACCTTGGCACAAGAAAAATATTTGAGAATTAACAATAGTCCACTAACAACAACGCAGCAAGAAAGAAAGAAAGTTAAACACTTTGTCCCAGGAGAGGGGGAATCACCCAGTATGAGGTATATTGAAGCGAAGTGTGGACAAAGCATGTCCAGGATCTTGTAGGTTATTAAAGACTGGGTCACCATTAGAGTCCCTGTCTGAGTCTAAGGCCTATCATACCATTGCTCATCTGTACTCATTGTCTACACATACCGACTGGGAAGTCACCTACCCTCTCTTGACTTCACAAGATTCACTGTCAGGTTTCTTGCCTGGCTGGAAATCACATCTGTAGTGCAGAGGCCTCTCTATTCAGTAACAACTTTAAAATGTAGCAAAGAAGAAAACTGTATCTGCTCTTACTCTTAGAATTGGCCCACCCTGGTTCTTCTTTGATTCTAATTCACTTATCTATCTCTCAATGCAAACTATTAAAAGGTGGTTTGGAATTTAAAGTAAGGCTTAGTTCCAAATCTCATGTTCCTATTTTACCACACACTGCCTATTATTCTAGATTTTTGGCAACTGAGCAGTATAATTTGTTCGTTGCTGCCCTAGCATAGTTCTCAGCCTGACAAAGTTGCTGAGCCTAGAGTATGCATAGGTCAGAGATCCAGCTAAGCCAGACTATCACAGCTGAAATGATTCTCTTGTCACTCATCCAGGCTAGCCCTGATGCCTGTAGCATATCTGTTGTGTTTTGTTCAAATGAATGTAACTCTATTCCCTACACTGGCTACTGAATTGAATTTGGATGCCCTGGATAAATGAGAGAGTAAAAGAAGTTGAATTAAACTAAGAACATATCCTTGAAGACTGAATTTATCACTTACGTATCTAGAAATGAGAAGCAGGGGCTCATTTGCTAGGGGCTACCTTAGGCAATGCAGAATGATATCTCAGTCTTTTTATAAGATAATCTTTCTGCACCACAGTAGGGAGGGAACCTTGGACCAGAAGCTTCTGGGCATGTCCAAGGATATTCAGGCATTGCCGTTCCCAGCAGAGTCTAAGACTGACACCAATGATAAAGTTATTAATAGTCATCATGAAGTCAGAGTGCACAGAGAAAGAGAGCTTCAAACAACACTAAAACAAACAAGGTCAAAGGACAGCTAAAAGAACACAATCGGAGATTTGGAGGGTGCAGAATTGGAAGCAGCTGTCCTGGCATCAGTAAGTACACTCTTAAGATGAGTTTCCGTGGGTTTTCAAAAATGGTTTTCATGGCTTTCTCCAACACTTCTTTTCTTTGCAGCAACTTTACCTACAAAAATAGGGTAAATTTCTGGCTGTTGGACAAATACGGATAAAATTCGACTAATGCTGAAAATATCTGAGGCAGTGCTAAATAAGGCAACAAGAGCATGAAGTAAGTGTATTATTCAAGAACAGGTTTATCTTGTTAAAATTTCAGCCCAAATAGAAGGTTTCAGTGCAAAGCATAGGTAGGAGAGCATCATAGTTATGAGGAACTGAGAGGGTATTTTTTTTAAGGTGCAAGACAAACTCTTAAAACAGAACTCTAAATACACGCTTAGCTAATGTCAGATTTCTAATTTCAGTGTAATGTAATTATTATATTAAAGGTTGAAAAGCAACTTCATATGCATCTATAATTATTTCTGAATAAAAGATTTAAAATCCTGGCTCTTGAAGAAGTTAGCTCGGTAAAAGCAGTGTACAATGATTACACATTATATTAATCTTGTGGTTGATTATTACTTTTAATGCATAATTGTCTTTTGCTTCTGTTGTTACATAACATTTTGGATTGAGCTTAGCGCTATCAGAAAACCAACCTAGGTTATGTCCAATGTCAGCATCATGAGAAATTCACTGCCAATTACCTTATGTTATTATTCAGACCATTGAGAGGCCAACTATTATTCGTTTTTTAAGAAGTATCTTCACCTCAAGCCACGGAAAGAATTTAAGCATTGGCAATGCTTATGCAATCCTTTACAATGCTATCTATTGTGACCAAAATTTTGTCCTTCAGTGGAAGGGCAGCAAGTCTAATTTTAAAATTTTTTAATTGCATAATTCAATCGTAAACAGATCATGGCTCCCATGTCAAGCATACTCATTTGTCTGAGGACATTCGGAGGTGTTCTTCATGGGATGCTGAGAGCAAGAGAGCCCACCGCAACCACGGGCTCCACATGCCACATATTTTAGATGGTGAACCTCAGGCTCCAGTCTTCCAACAATTTGTTTTCTGAGACTACCAGTTCTGACTGAAAATCCAAGAGTAACTTTCGCACTGTAAGCAATTTACAGCACAGTTTTGTTTGCCTGAGTTTCAACATCATTTCGAGAATGTAATGGGTATGTCAATTTGAGCAAGTTATTTATTCTCTCTGCATCTCAGTTTCTGTATTGGCATGTGGGGACATTATTGATGTAGTTTTGGAGGTCTAGCTGAGGTGGTTTGACACTCTTAATGCTAGTAATTTTCCTTACATGGCTCTGACTTACATGGCTTTTCTCATTTAAAAAACATGAATGATCCTAGAACATTCAATCTAAATGCAATAAGTGTCTTGCAAGATTCGTTGGTAGAGCAGATACCACTGCCTGTGTATCCAACATTCACTCTTCTGCTCCAAGACTTGCAGATTGGAAATCTGCTTACCAATCTGCTTCTCCCCAAAGAAGTCAAGCTCTTTCAGAAATCAATCTTCCCTTTATTCTAGAGGCTGGTTATACCTGTGCCCTGGCATCTTCGTCTTCTCCAAGAATGTCCAGTCTCATGCATCTTTTCCAACCAACAAAAGGAAGAGTCTGCAGCCACACTGTGGTTCAGCATCCCAGCAAAGCTTAGCTTGGCTCCCCCTGGAGCCTTAGCCTGTCCTTAGCCCCCAGCAGTTGCTCATTTCAGGTTGTAAATTAGCAGTTAGGTGACAGAAACCAAATATTAATTCCTCCAACCCTGCTCTGACAGAAGACTAGAACTAATCATTTGTTACCTGCTTTCTTAGAATTCATCCTTTTCTCTTTTATCCCTATTTCAAATCCATCTCCATGGCCTATTAATTTTACCTGGATAATATCAAAACTATACTTCCTTACTGCTATGGCTGCCACTGTACTGCTTCACTGAAACATTAGCCTTTAACCAGCTTTCCTGACTCTTTGTTGTGTCTTACAGTTTCAGCCCATTATGCATACAAAAGCCTACAGGAGGGTTTACATTCAAATCAAGTCATATCTTTCCTATTTACTCCACACTTCACATATACAAAATTTTTATTATGGATTATAAAGTTTAAAGCAATCTTGTCCCTCCATATCTCTGCAACTGGTACCACTTCTCACACTATGTGGTAGGTGCCTGGTTCTAAATCAGATGCTAAAACATTCTAAGAGTTTTCTTTCATGTCCTATGGGCTCTGCTCATACTATTTCTTCTACTTGTCATAGTCTTTCTCAGATCTCCTAGTAGTAGCTTTCTTTTTATCCTGTAGCTCTCAACCAACAACACTTACTTAGACTGTACTAAGTGGATCTATCTTCTATTAATTTTTTACTAAACTGCCTACTTATTTCTTTTATAGCCACTTATATTTGTCATTATTTTTGTACTAATTTATTGTCTCTGCTTTATCTGTTTATGTCAGCTACGGTGATGTATGATTCGATAGTTTTTATAATGTACCAAACACATGAATGCTAGGAATAAACTTTTATCTCTTCACAATAAATGTGGGTGAAAAATATAATTTATACCCAAACTTAGAGTAACAGCTGTCTTACAAGGAGATAAATTATGAATTTATGCAAAAGACATAAATTCAATGTCATGGAAATAAAAAATGCAAAAAACTATGAGAATAACACTAAAGGGAAGGTAATGTTGAGACTGAAGCTTGTGAGCAGAGCAGCGATGGAAGGCAAAACACGCCAAATATTAGAAATACATAAACTTTATAAAGTTGCATTATTTGTGTGTGAAACAAAAAGCAAGCAGACCTCTCCCGAGGCAGGGTTTATGGGGAGAGAGCTTCAATGTCGCCAAATCAGACAGATTAAGAAGTTTGCACTTCGTCTAGCATTGGAAAAAGTGTTTAAGATAGTGACACATTCAACAGGAGGACTGAAGTCAACAGAGGAGATCGGGGGAGGGAAATGTAGAGCAGGAGTACGATCAAATTGGCTTGGCCTGGGAGCATCGTACTGCAGTGGGAAATAAAGACCATCGGAGTTTCCAGTTTGAGCTCTTTAGGTTGTTGGAGTTCATGGAAATAATGCCAGGCATGAAAGAGCCCTTGAATGCACACAAATATCACACATGTACTTTTAAAAGAAATAATCCATAGTTCATATCTGAAATCTCAAAGGAATCTCTAATCTCAAAATTTTAAGAAAGGTAGTTTACTTGACGCTATTTTTCTTCTCTATGTTTCTACATAGACCTAGGTGGAAAGCCTTATCCATGCATTTGGTCTTTTTTACTTCATCTGGGTTATTTGGTAGGACAGGGTGCCCTGCCAGAATTAGTCCTACTTAGAATGAAGATCAAATTATTCCTTTTCTACCTGTTCTTTTCTGTTGAAAAGGAGGTATTTTTCTTCTCATTTCCTTTAGTTTATGAACGTAGGCTAAATAAATATTCATTAGATTAAAAATACCAAGTAATCCTTTTAAACTATGATTTATTTAACTTTATTATGAAAAGTATAAAATTTCCTCCAGGCTTGTAACACAAATGACCTCTTACTGGGCATATATTCCAGCATTATACTCATATTAATGTCCTCATTTATTAATAACTCTAAATAACAGGTGTATAAACAAAAGAAGTGACATGCTTCATATCCAGATTCAGAAGTCTTTTAACTTCTCGTTGATTTTTAGGAATTGTTTATTTTCCACTAGGGGGATTTAAATTGGTAATGGCATCTTGTTATGGTTTTTCTAGCCTTGGATATGAACCCAGGAAGCTTGTTTTCCCAGTGACTGCAGACTATTTTGGGAATGTTAGTTTTGGCCTGCTTTTGCGCTGCTTGCTCTGGTTCATCATTCAGCTGTCTCCTACAAGACCCAAATGTGCACTTATTTCAGCCACTAACATCGGTCTGCTCTAGGCTGGCCCTGGCTGAAAAGAACCTCTCCACTATGTCCCATCCACAGTGGAAGGGGTCCACAGGCCAAAGGTCATACTGCAATGGAGTTCATACCTAACCTTCCATACCACTGTGGGGGTGTTTGGGATTCTAGGATCATGCCCAAAAGATTCAAACTTAATTTCTTAAGGGAAAAGAATATCAGTTCAAATTATCCTGCATTTTTTTGTTCACCTTATAGGAAGGCCATGATAGTCTCCTTTAGTAAAAATATGTTGTGATTTTAAAGTATAAGTAGAAGCAGTAAGTTTTAGGACCAATTTACTTATTATACTGAAATCAATGAGAAATATCTTTTATGGGACTCTTTTTTATTAAGACATAATATACATATGTTTAGGGACATACAGAATGAAATCTGAGATTTATACAGTGTGTGACAGTCAAATAGAGTAATAGGCACAAACATGTCCCCAAATATTAATTTGCATTTTTATCTAATCCAGTGGTGACAAATCTATGGCACACATGTTACTTGTGGGTTTTTTTTCTTTTCTTTTTTTTGGGGTATGTGTGTGTGTGCGTGTGTGTGTGTGCCTGGGGTTTGAACTCATGACCTTGCACTTGCTAGGCAGGAACTTGTGCCACAGAGCTATTTCCCCCACCCCACACATTACTTGTTTTGCTTTTTTTTAAGAAAAAAGTTAGTGTAAGGAGTAAAAGCAAAAACAAATAACAAAAACAAAGACAGAAACAGAGCAACATACAACAATACATATCGTACAGAATCTCAAAACAAGAATAGAACATTGACAGCGGTTGTTGTAATACACATTTTTACCATCAAATCTGTTGCTCACGTTACCAGATTTAGCGATGCAAGACTGGTCAAATAATTAAACGTTAACACTTCCTTTCACTAAACCTTAATTTTTTCTTGCTTTTTTTCTTAGTTTTTATTTTTAAATTTATTTTAAAAAGAGCATAAGAATAACTGATAAGACATTGGTTGTTAATGTGTAGGATTTTCATTCTAAACTAAAGCCTCAGTATTTTTATTGGCACTTTGCAATAAGCAAGTGGGTTCTGAGTTACAGTTTGGGCATTTGTCTCTAAAAGTTTTTTTGTTATGGAAATATTTCACTTCTCCCTCATACTTGAAGGAGAGTTTTGCCGGGTACAATAGTCTGGGCTGAAAATTGTTTTCATGGAGGACTTGAAGCACTCTGCTCTATGCTCTTCTTGACTTCATGGTTTGTGAAGAGAAATCTGCTGTTATTCGGATGGGTTTTCCTTTAAATGTGATCTGTTTCTTTTCTCTA
>PVJA010050140.1:0-13227 GCA_004027025.1 Myocastor coypus | reverse complement strand
ACCACATGCCGCGCCAGTCCTGCCCTCAGGGCGGGCTGAGCCAGCCATAAAAATGAGTGAATAAACAAACAAAGGTTCTGAAACAAGAAAAAAAATAAATTAAAACAAACAAACAACAAAACAGGGGGCTGGGGAGATAGCTCAGTAGAATAAGTGCTTGCCCAGCAAGTGCAAGGTTCTCAGTTCAATCCCTGGTTCCACAAACAAACAAACAAAAAAAAGTAGAGAGCAGCAGGGACTGAGGTCCAGTCTCAGACAGAACATACCACACCAACCCCACCCTCAGTCCCACTGAGCTGGCCACTGAATCTGGGCCTGGCGGCACACACCTGGAATCCCAGCTCTGGGGAGGCTGAAAACAGAGGATCACTATGAGTATAAGCTGTATAATGAGACTCTGTACCACATACATTAAAAAAAAAAGTGAAGTGCAATTGACTGAGAACCTTCCAGAAGACCATAGTGCATGCTTAGGTCTCCCTTTCTGCAACAGGTAGTAATGTATAAGACAGTTCAGTTCCACTTGGGCCAACATTTGCAGTCCTCTGGGACCTTGCATGGCTTTCTACAGACACAGTCTATCTTCACGTCAAGCCACCTGCCTGTCATTCCCCGCACAAGCCACTTCACTCAGGGGCTGAGCTAGGAGCCAACAAGAAAAAGCCCTTGCTGGGCTGGCAAGATAGCTCAGTGGTCTATAGTGCCTGTTTAGGCAAGCTTAGGCAACTACAGGGACTACGGTTTGATACCCAGCACCACACACTGCACCAGCCCCACCCCTAGAGCAGACTGAGTTGGCCATAACATAAATAAAGAGGAGGAGGAGGAGTGGGGAGAAGTGGGGGAGAAGAGGAAAAGGAGGAGGAGGAGAAAAAAAAAAAAAAAAAGAAAGAAAGAAATAGCCTTTGCTGCCCAGGACCAAACAGAGGCCAGCATACGTGGTAATGGCCCTGATGGGCACCATGCCAGGTGAGGGCAGCAGTGGCCAGGTAATTGGGGGAGTTGGAGAAGGCTGTCTTGAGATGGTGTCTGCTGCGCTGGATCTCAGGAAACAGAAGGAACTGAGCAAGCCATAGAGAAGGAAGTGAAGCCATGAATCTTTATGAAGAGCTGCAGGCTTCAGGGAACAGTAGCTGTGGAGAAGCTATGTGGTGAGACAGGAGTCAAAA
This sequence comes from Myocastor coypus, assembly GCA_004027025.1. Classification (NCBI taxonomy): domain Eukaryota; kingdom Metazoa; phylum Chordata; class Mammalia; order Rodentia; family Myocastoridae; genus Myocastor; species Myocastor coypus. The sequence continues at coordinate 12,058 of PVJA010050140.1, read as the reverse complement.
CCAGCCTGATGCTACTGCAGGCTGCACTTAACCCTGCAGGCAGTGGAGACCAGAGCTTCCAGGGCAGAGTGCAGGAAGGACAGTGGGAAGATGGGCTGGGGCTCAACCACCCACATGGGTGATGGCAGGGACCAGACCAGACCACACAGCTAATGATAGCAGAGGAGGGAGGATAAAGTCTCAGGCTCAGTGACTCTGGGCGGGTAAAGGAAGGAGGGGTGGCCCAAGTGAATGAATGGTGAACAGCACTACCATTAACAGAGATAAGTGATTCTAGGAGAGGAGAAACAGGTTTTCCAGGCTGGGTGTGGCAAACAGGGAGGATCCTGGAGCCTTCAGACCCAGTTGGAGGAACCTGTGTGCTGATCTCGCTGGATGGCTGCAAAGGTCTAACTGAGAGTTGGAAATACTGAATAAAAATATGACAGAGGCTGAGGGTTAGAGTTCTATATCCAGGACCAGGTTAAGTACATGCCATTCTGAAGCCAGAGTGAAGGTGTCAAGTGAGAGGAGGATCGGGGACAGAAGTCTGGCAAGTTCTAAATGGATGGGACTGGAAGCAATACTAGGTCTAAGGTGTGTGAAGGTCATGAAGATAGGGCTTCAAGAGGCTGGCCAGGGGCCTGGCAGGATGGCTCAGTGGTCTAAAACACCTGCTTAGGAAAGCTTGGGTGGCTGCAGGGACCACGGTTCAATCCCTGGCACCACATGCTGCCCCAGCCCTGCCCTCAGGGCAGGCTGAGCCGGCCATAAAAATAAATAAATAAATAAACAAACAAACAAACAAAAGTTCTGAAACAAGAAAAATAAAATAAAATAATTCTTAAAAAAAAAAAAAAGGCTGGCCAGACAAGCCCAAATGACCAGCGATGGATGCTCCCAGACACATGGGTGACAGAGCATAACATTCATTAAATACCCTGCCTTCTCGCAGAGTACAGGGCTCTGTCCTTGCCCTTTTCCTCCCCAGATGCTTCAGAGTTCACTGCACACTGTCCCCATCCTCCTGATGGAAGGCAAGGAGCTGAGGAGGCGGGTGGTATTGAACCCAGGGTTTTACACTGAGCTATGTCCCCGGTTTTTTCTGATTATTTTTCCTTTAGGACAGGCTCTTGGGGCTGGGGAGATAGCTCTGTGGCACAAGTGCCTGCCTGGTAAGTGCAAGGTCATGAGTTCAAACCCTGGTCCCACAAAAAAAAAAAAAAAAAAAAAGACAGGCTCTTGCTAAAGTTACCCAGGCTGGGGCTCAAACATGTAATCCTCCTGGCTCATCTTCCCACAGTACCAGAATTTGAAGGAGGCACCACCATGCCCAGCCTTTGGAAACATTCTTAGCTCTCCTGCTACCTGCATAGCTCTGGCCTACACTGATCATGTACCTGTTTACCCAGCTCTCTTGCCCTGCCCCACAGGGTGGCAGTGCCTGGTCAATGAGGACTAACTTGTGAACATCTTCCAGGAGTCACATGCTGGCCAGGTCACCTTGCAAATGTTTGAGGCATTCTTCTCTAAATGAGAAGTGAGTACCCTTGTCTGTCCTGGTTAAATATTACTGTCTGTCCTGGTTAAATATTAATTATTAAGAAAATTTAAGGGAATGTAGAGTTCCAGTTCAACTGAGTCTCTGGTCAAGTTTTTGGGGTTTTTTTGTTTTGTTTTTGTACTGGGAATTAAACTCAGGACCTTACACATGCCAGGCAGGGGCTGTGCCACTGAACTACCTCCCCAGCCCTGCCTGGCCTTTCATGCCAACCACACATCGGAACAGCTCCATCTGGGCAGCTGTGTGGAGATAATGTTAACTGACATTTTCCAATTTTTAAAGACAATGCTCTGTGGTACAAGGAGTTTCTCTCAGGTCCACTGGCAGTTCTGAAAATTCTCAAAGTGACAGGCTGCAGCAGTCCAGCTCTGGGAAGCGACAAAGCCTTCAGTGTCTGTGCCGGAGGAACAAAGTTACCTAACTTTGTTCACACCCCAGTCAGTTTCCGCCACCACTTTCTCCTCCCACAGGAAAGAAGTGTTCCAGTCCTTGGGAAGGAGCCACAGTACTGAGATTATCTCTCAACGTGTGAAAGTGAGATTGTGTGACTTGGCAGGTCTGCAGCTAAGAGCCCCACTCTGTTCAGCACCACCACCTCTGCCAGCCCCCTCCCAATCAGTGCCCAGTCTGGGCAAAGCTGGCAGAGGTACCTCGGAGGAAGGTGGCCCAGGGTAGTCTTGACTTTTAGTGGTACACTGAGAAATGAAAGAGATCTTACAGTGCTTCCCTATAGCTCTCCACCTCTTTATCACTTGACTTAGTGAAACTTTTGGAGGTTAATACTGTGCAGTCATGCAGAAACAGGGCCTGAGTACCCAGAGTACACAGCAGGGGTGCCACACTGACAGGGAAATTGGGGTGTGCCCCTGGAGGTTGGGAAATGGCTTCTTGGTTTGCAGCTTCCTGTTTCCTGCTGGAAGTTTAGTAAGCCTCAGCCAAACTCCTGTGACTTAACTTTCAACTCAGCTCCTGTTTAGCGAGAAGTTCCTAATTCCAACTACAACTGAACATAAGGAATGGTCAGAAAAGCCCATGCCCACACTGTGGGGCAGGGGAAGAAGCAAGGGCCTGAGAAAGAGTTCAGATGAGGAAGTCTAGGTATAGATGCACTGGAAGTTGCCCTGGTTTGGCCAAGAGTGAATGGAAACAGAATTACATAGCTGAATAATTTTGAGAAATGCCAGGCAAATAGAGAGAGCTGAGCAGTTATCTTCTTCTTTTTTTTTTTTTAAGAATTTTTTATTTTATTTGTTTTTTTTTTTTTTCTTGTTTCAGAACCTTTGTTTGTTCATTCACTCATTTTTATGGCTGGCTCAGCCTGCCCCAAAGGCAGGGCTGGCGCAGCATGTGGTGCCAGGGATCGAACCGCGGTCCCTGAAGCCGCCCAAGCTTCCCCAAGCAGGCGCTTTAGACCACTGAGCCATCCCGCTGGGCCCCTGAGCAGTTATCTTAATTGAAGGACTTCTCAGATCTCTGGCCAAACTAGCAGGACTTACTGATCTTCAACAAAAAGATGCCCAAATCTATTTGACCACAGACCTTGAGCAGCTTCCAAGAATGGCATAATTCAGAATAGAATCTCAATCAGGAGTGGTGACGCATGCCTCTTAAGACCAGCGGAGGAGGCTGAGGCAGGAGGACTGACAAAAGTTTGAGGCCAACTGGAATCATGCACCAAAACTTTATTATACTCATACCCACAAAAGCACACATATGGGGCTAGAGATGTAGCTCAGAAGTGAAACAGGCTCAGTAGGTACAAAACCTGGGTTCAATCCTCAGCACAAAAAATACCCAAAAATCAACAAAACAAAACAAAACCCATACAATAAAACCTAAACTGATTCTTTTTTTTTTTAATTTTTTTTTCTTAAACTGATTCTTAAAACATAAATAAAGTAAAATGATTTTGACTTCTCATGCTGGGGGGAAGACACTTTGTTTATTCTAATTTGTAACATTCACTATTAATACTCTCATTTCAAGAACAGTGGAAATAAGCCAGGGATGGTGACACATGCCTATGACCCTCAAACTCTGAGATGCTTAGGTAGGAGGATCACAAACTCAAGCCCAGCCAAGGCAACTTAACAAGACCTGTCTCAAAATTTTAAAAAGGGCTGGATTTGTAGTTTGACACTTCCTGGGTTCAATCCCCAATAATGGGGATGAGGGAGAAGTTGGGCATGGTGCCACACACTTGTAATACTAGTATTAAGGAAGATGAAGCAGGAGAATTACAAGTTTGAGTCCAGCCAGAGCTACCAGCAAGTTCAGAATGGCCTGGACTACACAACAAGTTCCTGTCTCATTAAAAAATAAAAAGATGGTGGGGCACGGCAGGATGGCTCAGGGGTCTAAAGTGCCTGCTTAGGAAAGCTTGGGCAGCTGCAGGGACTACGGTTTGATCCCTGGCACCACATGCTGTGCCAGCCCTGCCCTCAGGGCAGGCTGAGCCAGCCATAAAAACAAACAAACAAACAAAAGTTCTGAAACAAGAATAAATAAATTAATTAATTAAAATAAAATAAAATAAATAAAAAGTTGGGGCCGAGGAGATAGTTCAGGGGGACAAGTGCCTGCCTGGCAAGTGCAAGGCCCTGAGTTCGATCCCTAGTTCTACAAAAACATAAAATAAAATAAATAATAAAATAAAAAGATGAAAAATAAATAAAAAGATGATAGTGCTGATAATCGTACATTCTTTCTTTAACTGGCCTAAAATAACTCCAATATCTGATATTCAAAAACTTTTAAAAACAGCACAGTCCTGGGAATGAGGCCCAAGTCTGGTCTCTTTCCTACTAATTTGAAGGTGACTCTAGAATCTTAGTTCCCAAATTGCTAAATGGAAAAGGATAAATTTCTAAGAATATTCCCAGTTTCAAGTGTCATCCAGAGACTCTGAACATTAAAATGTATTTTTTACAATCCACCGTGATATAGTGTGACAGAAAAAAGCAACTTTTCTGGAGGCTGGCTAGGTGTGACAGTTCCTGAGTCTGTCGCCTCTCCACCTGTTCTCTCCTGAGTTCTGTGCCAACACCCTGGGTAAAGGAAGCTGGGCTCACACCCTGTCACTCATGGGCTGCACCCTGCCAAAGTCCCAGTCCCAGCAGTCATGAAGCAGACATTTATGTCTTACAAGAAGGGAGGGCCACCGTGACCAGGAGAAGGAGCTCAGAGTCTGCACAACCAAAGTTGCTGCTCCTCATGCTGTGTGCCAAGGATTAAAATTCAGCACAGGATGAGGGGAGTGGTATTGCAGCCAGCTAGGACCTTGGCTTCCCTCACAGGATTCCTGACCAGCTGCTGCTAGTTTACAGACCAGCAGCTGTTTCCTGTCCTGCCACATCCCGGACTGCCTGACAGACTATCTTCCTTGAATGCAGAAGTTACTTTGCCTGGAGTTTGCACAATCATCTCTGGGTCTGTAGATGTGGTTTAAGACTTCCAAGGAGCTATTATTAATACAGGGCAGGATGATGATGATTCTGCCTATTGCCAGCACTAAAGAAAAGTTCCTGGCATCTTTGGGCAGCTGACTGATTCTGATGTCAGCAGAAAATTTACTAAATTCCAACAGGACCAAAAAGAAAGAAAGAAAGAAAGAAAGCAAACATCATCACACATACTTCAAAAGTCTGTTTGATCCTTGCTGAAGTCCAAACCCCAATACTATATAGCAGTTTAAAGCAAAAATTACCTGAAGACATTAACATATGCACAAAAATGTAAATGTTCTTTCCATACTCAACTAATAGATGCCTGTTTGCCTTACATAAGAGACAAGGTCTTTGCAAAGGTCCTGTCAGAAAGCATTAAACTAGAAGAGGAATATTTAAAATTCCCTAGTCTTAAAAGGAACAAGCTACCGAAATGTGCCTGGAGGATTCCCATTGGCTAAGTCACCTTGAAACCAAGAAAGAAGCCTAAAATTTCCTTTCTCCTGACAGTGGTAGTAACTTTTGCCCTGACTCTTGAAAAGGTCAAATTCTCAGGTAGAACAATACTGTGACTCACAGGAAGGACCCCTCCAAGGACTTCTGGATCACTAGGTGGGGTACTGGGCTTGGAAACTCCCAATGGCCTTAATAAAGTACATGCAGGACAACTTCTCATGCCTGGTGACATCCTAGCAGCACTGAAATACAGGGCTCATAAAGTGCCAGTCAGCACATGCAAGCGTCCCTAGAACTGGTTTTGATGAGGTAGAAAGAAGCAATAAGATGCCCTGGAGCTAACAGAAGCCCAAGTTCTTCACAAAGACGAGCTCTGTGCTCTCTGCTCTAAGGCAGAAGAAGGTTTCGACTTCAGAAAGATCGTTTCTTCCTTGATTGTTTGTTCCAAAGGTCAGGGTAGCTCACAAATTAGTGCATCAGAGCAACACTGCCACCACACATAGGGGCTAAGACTCTTTCAGAGCCACCTCTCCTCTCTCCTACCTCATGGCCCCAGTGTGAGATTTTTATCAAGACTATTTTCGAACTTAATAGCAGCTGAAAGGGCTCCAAAGTTACAGGGCTAGGCCCACCTGACCTCCCCTCTAGCAGCCTTCTTTTCCCGATCAACTGCAGGGACTGTCCTACATTTTATAGGCTACTTTGGCTGCTGCTGGTAGAGGGGTCTTCAGCTTCTCCCACATTTCTTCGTGCCAACAGAAACTTCTACTTCATTTTGTCGTTGTTACCCTAAGGTGACTCAAGACAGGTGGTGTCTTTCCAAGACTAAAGGAATGTGATAGCCGCATTTAGCCTCTCTCAGACGCGAGGGGAGCTCCCTGCGAGTCCGACTGTACCCGTGCCAGTCTCCTTCCCCACCAGTGCCAGTCAAGGAGCTACGACCCCTCACCCCCCACACACACCCAAGCGCGGGGAGATCACTGCGCTTCCAGCTACAGCGCCCCGCCCCTCTGCAGAGCCACCTGCTAGTCCCGCCCCCCGACCACTATGATAGGCTAGCCTTCAAATAGCGCTCTCCCATTGGACAGAAGGCCCGTCCCTCCTACGCCACGTCTCCAGACTCTGGCGAAAGAGGCCGGGTCGGTGGCTCCTACCTAGCCCCAGAGAGATCTGTGAATTAGGGGTCTTACCTGGAAAGGATTTACGTCCACTGGGTCCGCGAAAGGGTTGGTGTCAAAAGCCGACATGATGGTCGGGGCTTGGGGGACGAGCTCCCTGAACACTGCTGCCTCCGGGCACCCAGACCCAGCAGCACTGTGTGCAGACCCTCCACTTCCGGGAGCAAGCAGCACTTCTGACGCAGGCGCAGTCGCTTGCTAAGGGGTGTTGTCCTCGACGTCACAGAGATCCGCTCGCCCCGCCCACTAGAGACGGGGGTGGGCTTTCAGTTCCCTTTTGGGGAGCTTGGGGTTTGAGTACAGAAGGTTTGGGATGCGGGAGGCGGGATTGGAGATATTCCTGAACATTGCTTACTTTGCTGCCCGCCAACTTTGTAACTCTAAAGTAAATTCCCAAAAGTGAATAAAAAATGTAACTCCTTGCTTTCCCCAGACAGCAAGTTGGGAAGTCTACATAGACTGGTGATAAAACCTACTGTCTCATTGGGTTGTCTCAAGAACTGAAGAAAAACAATCTCATCCTCCTATACTTTCTCAGTCAGTATACTTCTACCCGCAAATATATGTGGGGTTCGTTTCCCTACACACAAAGCAATTCTCCCGCAGATGCTGACTGATGTCCTAATCTTCAGTTCGATTGAAATTGGCCACCTCAAGACAGAAGTCCCCCATCTGTCTCATGTAGTGACCTTCTCCCACTTCAGATGCTAATCCCAGACCTGCTAGTTTATATTCTCTTCCTCTTTCCTCCCTCTCCCCATCTTCCTTCCTTCCCCTTCCTCCTCTTCCTCTTCCTTTGCTTCTTCACTGTGTGCTGAACTATAGCCTTCATGAGCTCCAGTCCTTAATCCCCATCTCTTTTTGAGACAGGGTCTCCATAGGTTGCCCAAGCTGAGCTTGAAGTTTTATGATACTCTCAACTCAGCTTCCCAGAGTGTCGGACGACAGGTGTGCACTGAGTCGCCAGGTCCTTACCTGTGCTTGACTGAATGGCTGTAAATCAGTATTCTCAAGATCCTCTCCTTAGGATCAACACATTTGCTGGAGTGGCTCATAAACTCTAGCAAACATGTTCGTCAGTTTATTTTATTTTATTTTTATTTATTTATGTATATTTTTTTTCTTGTTTCAGAACCTTTGTTTATTCACTCATTTTTACGGCTCGCTCAGCCCGCCCCGAGGGCAGGGCTGGCGCAGCATGTGGTGCTGAAGATTGAACCAAGGTCCCTGAAGCCACCCAAGCTTTCCCAAGCAGGTGCTTTAGACCACTGAGCCATCCTGCCGGGCCCCTATTTTATTTTTTTAACAATTATTTTTTTTCTTGTTTCAGAACTTTTGTTTGTTTATTTATTTTTATGGCCAGCTCAGCCTGCCCCGAGGTCAGGGCTGTCACAGCATGTGGTGCCGGGAATCGAACCGCAGTCCCTACAGCCACCTAAGCTTTCCTAAGCAGGCGCTTTAGACCACTGAGCCATCCTTCCAGGCCCCTAAATCCAGCTTTTCATTGTTGTCCTGGCATTAGTTTTTTTGAAAGAGACTCACTATGTGACCCTAGTTAGGCTTAAACCCAGGCTGACCTCAAACTTGCAGTGAATCTCCTGCTCCAGCTTCTGAGAGTTGCTAGGATTACAGGTATGCGTCACCACACCATTAGTAGTTCTATGTTTTTTGTTTTTTTGAACTGGGTTCAAACTTAGCACCTTGCACTTGCCAGGCAGGCATTTGTGCCCCTGAGCTATCTCCCCGGCCCCTAATAGTCTTACTTTTTGTGGAGACTTCTTTACGTGCATATGATTGTTTACCTCATTGGCCATAGGTGATCAGTTCAGCCTTCTGCCTATCTTTCCTCCCTACAGATTATAAGGTTGAAGCTGAAAGTGTCAAACCTCTAATCACTGGTTTGTTCCCTGGCAACCAGTTCCCAATTGGAGGATCACAAACTTGTAGGCTAGCCTAGGCTACATAGTGAGACCTTGTCTCAAAAAAAAAAAAAAAAAAAAAAAAAAAAAAAAAAAAAAAAAAAAAAAAAAAAAAAAAAGCCAAGAGCAGAGTGAGCAGAGTAGAAGATTCTATGTTACAAAATTCTGCATATATGTGGCAGAATATAAGGATGGGGCTCTGAGTGCCTCAGTAATCTAAATAATTCTTTCTCTGCACAGGAAGATTCTGAGGAAGTGGCAGTATCTCTGGTTTCTGTGGTGGGTGGTACCATAGTGGGGGTGCGTCAAGAACTTCTGTGCCCAAACTGGGAAGCAGAGTCAGGAAGAATATGAGTCCAGCCTGAGTGATTTAACAAAACCCTATCACAAAATAAAAAATATTTTTAGACAGGGTGAAGATGTATCTCTGTGTGAAGGCCCTGCATTAAGCCCCAGTGGCAAGTGTGTACACACACACACACACACACTATTCAAAAGCAGTAGGAATTTGAGTTGGCTGTTCCTGTGATTGTCTATTACCTTTCCTGAATGAGAAAGTTTCCTTGAAATGCAAGCTGATTTATCTAAGCCAAGGGGACCCCAGAGAGGCTATTGTCCCACACCTCGGCAGAACTTCACAGAGAAAACCTTATTTTCTCTTTCCCTTGGACACATGTGCAGAAGGCTGTGGAAATGGTGGAGAGGGGTCAGGGGTTGGGACTGCCATACTGCATTCCAGTTCCCCGAGCTTGGTGTTATGCTCCTGGTCCTTTCAGTGGAATGTTCTCTTCCCAGGCTGCTAACAAGAGGTCAGAACATCAGAATCTTCTCTCTTTTGGGACTGGGGAGATAGCTCCGAGGCACAAGTGCCTGCTGGGCAAGTGCAAGGTCGTGAGTTCGAACCCTGGTCCCACAAAAAAAAAAAAAAAAAAAAAAAAGAATCTTCTCTCTTTTTTTGAACCTAGAATTACAAGGTGCCCCATGCCGCTAAGCTATGTTCCTGTGCCCTGTCAGAGCCTTCTCCACAGGATTTATTTATTTGTTTGTTTATTTATTTATTTTTGTAGTACCCAGCATGGAAATTGGGACCTTGCGCTTGCCAGGCAAGCACTTATTCTGCTGAGCTATCTCCCTGGCCCCATCCACAGGATATTGCAAGGTTATTTGTTTGTCAAGCTCAGCCCAGCCTTTCCCAGGCAGGGCTCTTGATTCCTTTGACTTTCTGCAGGACATCATTATCCCAAACTGAAGCCAAAGAAGGCAAAAAGCATGCCTGTAATATTTGCCAACTCCCCACGGTAGCCTTCAGGTTCCTGCCCACTACCACTCCTCCTCCTACATGCTTTGCTCTGCCACTTTGGTTGTTTGCTGGAAGCACATCCCCACTCCCTAATGCTGGGGCCTTTGCTGTAGCTGCGCCCTTTGCCTGGACCACTCTTCCCTCCTCCTCCAAGGTGCATCAATCTGGCCTTAATGGGACTTCCCTGCTGGCCTCCTAAATTCTACAAACTGTGCCCACACTCACCTGCCCACCAGACTACATGATTTCCTTATTAAACGCATTTGTTGTTTTACCGATAAGCCCTCATCAACATGTGGGCCTGTTTTTTGCTCCACCCAATTGGAAATAAGAGATCCTGAGAGGGAGCCAGGTGGTGTTCGCCTGTAATCCCAGCACTTGGGAGGCTGAGGCAGTAGGATCAGTGCCGAGTTTGAGACCAGCCTGGGCTATAAAAGGGAGCTCAAGGCCAGCCTGAATTGCGTAGTGAAACCCTGTCTCAAAAAGACAAAAGAGAGAGAGAGAGAGAGAGAGAGAGAGAGAGAGAGAGAGAGAGAGAGAGATCCTGAGAAATTTGTGGTTTTAAAATAATTCTCAAGCCGGGCGTGGTGGCTCACGCCTGTAATCTCAACACTTTGGGAGGCTGAGACAGGAGGATCGATGTGAGTTCGAGACCATCCTGGGCTACCAAAGTGAGCTCAAGGCTAGCCTGAACGGCACATCGAGACCCTGTCTCAAAAAGACTAAATAAATAAATAAATAAATCAAATAATTCTCAATCTATTCTTGAGTATTTTTTCCAAGGGCCATGATCCAAAGGAACCAGAGCAATTGAAGAAGATGTTTATTGGTGGTCTTGAGTTTTGTAACTAGTTGATAACAGTTTAAGGGAACACTTTAAGAAATGGAGTACACACAGATTCTGTGGTAATGAGAGATCCTCAAACAAACTGCTCCAGAGGCTTTGGTTTCATGACTCTCGTGTTGAAGAGGTGGGCGTAGCGATGTGTGCTGGACCACACAAAGTTGATGAACATGTAGTGGAACCAATGAGAGCTGTTTCTAGAGAGGATTCAGTAAAGCCTGGTGCCCAAAAGTGAAGAAAACTTTTGTTTGTGGTATCAAAGAAGATACAGCAGGGGGCCCAGGGGGATGGCTCAGTGGTCTAAAGCGCCTGCTTGGGAAAGCTTAGGCAGCTGCAGGGACCGCAGTTCAATCCCCGGCACCACATGCTGTGCCAGCCCTGCCCTCTGGGCGGGCTGAGTAGGCCATTAAAAAATGAGTGAATAAACAAACAATGGTTCTGAAACAAGAAAAAAATAAATGAACAAATAAATTTTAAAAAAGAAGATACAGAAGAATATAATTTGAGAGAATACTTTGAAAAATATGGCAAGATTGAAACCATAGAAGTTATGGAAGACAGGCAGAGTGGGAAAAAGGGAGGATTTGCTTTTGTAACTTTTGATGATCACAACACAGTTGATAAAATTGTCGTTCAGAAATACACTTTTTTTTCAATCTGATTTGTTTTTAATTAAGTATTATGGTCACATACAAATTTGTGCTCATGTTGTACCTTCCTCACTTTAATCCTTCTAATGAGATGACAGGAAGCACTGCTACCAATTACATACAACAGTAGTTTTAGTCTTACGTTTTTAAATAGCTGTTTAAATACTAACCTGAACAGTAACTAGTCTGACCTAAAGAATTCAAAAGTAAAGTCTAACTTGCTGTTATATCATGCTAACACTTAAAAGGATCTGAACTTACAGATCAACTGTAAACTGTGAGAAATGTTAAATACCCTTTATTTGGTATTATACATACACCACACCAAAATGCCTTTCAGTGAGTAAAAGGCAGCACTTTTTAGATACAGTAAATTCTAATTAAATTGGCATAGTCAAGACCAAAAATATAGACATAGCTTTCTTGTCTTCAACCACTCCCTTTAACAGGCTAATAAACACAAACTGAAAGGGGAGTCTTGCTTGGTTTTGAGACAATGAAACATTTTCCTAGTATTTAAACATTCACATAACCAGTTATATAAATCTAAATATAAAACCAACCTTCAGTAGTTTTGAGATGACATTCTCGATCACTGTGAAAAGTGAAACATTACTAATCAAGTTCAACCATATATTTAGAAGGGAAAACAGTGATAGTATTTAGTGAACTGGAATTACTACCAAAACTTGGAAAAAAAAGATATCCATTTTTTTTTTTTT
>PVJA010050139.1:0-13440 GCA_004027025.1 Myocastor coypus | reverse complement strand
TTTTTTTTTTTTTTTAATTTCAGGACACTTACCCCTTGTCCTGGGCTTCCTTTTTGATCTTTCATTTTCTGCTGGATTTAGGTCATCAGAGCCCCATAGGTGCCTTCTCCTTGTGGGGGCTGTTTCTGGAGCCGTAGGTCATTGGGTGAAGAGATGCTGCTGCCTTCTTCCTAGTCAGTTTGTGAAGGTTGTCAGCAATATCTATGCCTAAGATAGTGGTAGGTACTAGAAAGGAACCAACAGAGCAGGCTGGGACTATTTAGGGCTGGCTGTGCCTCTTCTTGGCCCAGAACCAATAATGGCGTCCTTCCTGTCTCTGGACAACCCCATGGTTTGCCCTCTTTAGCCTGGTTTCACTGTGCACCTACATGTGCCGTTTTCAGATCCTCTGGGGGGAATGGCAGCTCCATTTGGGCGTTTTCATTCACAGACACGTGACTGCTGAAAGCCGATGTGGAGAGGAAGCCTGCCCTACTGGGCAAATTTGTGAGCCTCCTCTCTGGAGATTGTTCTCTGGGGGGAATCTACCCTGGTTAGTGATTGGGTGGCTCCCTGGTTTCTGGGCTGGAGCCAAGAGGTGTTTTGTGAGGCAAGTTTGTGCTTTTTTGCAAATGTGTTCTACAGCAGACTAATTCAGTTCCACTGTGACAACCAAGGAGGCTAAAATTAGTTCCAGGGAACGAAAAGGAAGGCTAGTTGGAAACCCAAGCCTTTGGCTGGAAGATGGAGGAGGCTGCTTCTCTGAGTTTGTGGCTGAACATTTTGGAGGATGTGTCCAGACCAGCTGTTATCTGTCCATCTGAGAAGAGGGAGGGATCCCTGTTTGCCTCCCAGACCTGAACCAATTAAAACAGGAGGCAGTCTTGGAAGCAGGCTCTGGAGTGCTGATGCCAGGGTGTTTTTCTTAAGGCTCTTGCAGTGGCACACTGTGTTTTCAGGTGTAAATACAGTGTTCTGTAATGTCTGTTATCACTGACATCCTTCTCCCTTTATCCAAAGTGAAGCATGATTGATCTGTCCATTGATTCGAAAGCATGGGTGAATTCTCAGAGCCCTGGGCTGGCAATCAGGGGTTAAGAAGGCCTTATTTTACATACTTTTTTTGGAGGGGGGGGCGGTTTCCTTGTCATCTAAGGTTTAAGTGGGATTAAAAAGGAGCCCTGTGGCCTAGGCCTCAAGAGAAGTTTTGTTTTCTTGTGCATGGAAGGCATAAAGATCAAACTGCTCAGGGGTTCAGAAACTAAATGGACAGAGAGATCTGAGAGGTGAATTCTAGGTTTTCTTACCACCTCATAGCACCCCTCCTGTGGCCCCTCTTCCTGAGGGTGTGACCTGTAGGGTCCTGTGAGGAAGGAAGGGCTAGGAAATGGTCCTGTCTTCATTACCCAAAGAAACTTCCCACTCAGATCTCACCTCACCAGAGCATCATCTTGTTAGCCACCCTGTAGTATAGTTGGGAAGCAGAGCTCGCATTGGCTCTACCTTTCTTTTTTCTTATTTTAAGTTTTATCAATTTTACAAATAATTCATGCATATTCAGTTGGAGAAATTTAGCTCTTGTAGATAGAACAGGAGCCTTCAACTGTGCCCCATTTGAGTGCTTCTCCAAAGATCAGGCTTTTAGGGTGTACTTTTTTGTAGTGTACTCTTACAGGCATTTTTAGCCATATACCTATAGGAACTACTTAGAGAAGCAGAGAAGTTTTTTGTTTGTCTTTTTCTCTTTGTTTCCAAATGGTATCATTTCTTCTAGGCATTTAATTGCAGTATAAAATACATATAGGATAATTATGACTGTGCATGTATAGCTTAGCGATAGAACATATGGTTAGCATGTTTGAGGCCTTGGGTTTGATTCTTAGCATCAAAAACAAAAAATGGCATAATTATTGTGACTCTATGAATTTTCACAAACTGACTGTATCCATGTAATTAGAATACAGATCAAGAATCAGAAATTTTCCAGCCCTGTTTCCCACTAGTTCCCCCATCTTTTCCATATTGAGGCTTGAGCCCAGGGCCTCAGGCACACTAAATACAGACTCAACTTCTGAGCCACACTTGTGCCCCCAAGCCCTCAATTCCCTTTGAATTACTGTCCACCTCCAAGGGTGGCTACTTTCTTGATTTACAGCAACTTAAATTAGTTTTTCCATTTTATGTGAGCAGAATTCTACAAATGAACTGTTTTGTGTCCATCTTTCGTTCAGTGTCTGTGACTTTCACCTAGTTGTTGCATGTCTTTAAGCTCACCTGTTTGGGCAGTCTTTCTAATAGTATGAATCTACTTTGATTTTTTTTTTTTTTTTGAGGGGGTTGTTTTTTAAGACAGTATTTCATTGGTTTCTAATTCACAGTCCTGCTGCAACCTCCTGAGTGTTTGAACCAGTTCCATTTTTTAATAGTGGTGTAAAATTCAAGATATAGACTACATTTTATCAAGCTTCCCATTTATAAAGGTTGTTTCTCAAGAATAGATGACGAATCATTTCTGAATGTGAATATTTTACATTTTGATAAAATGATATCATTTTTTTTTTAATTTTTTTTTTTATTTAATTTTTTTATTTTTTTCTTGTTTCAGAACCTTTGTTTATTCACTCATTTCCGGCTCAGCCCACCCCGAGGGCAGGGCTGGCGCAGCATGTGGTGCCGGGGATCGAACCGCGGTCCCTAAAGCCGCCCAAGCTTTCCCAAGCAGGCGCTTTAGACCACTGAGCCATCCTGCCGGGCCCCAATGATATCATTTTTATCTACTTATTTTTTGAGTCCACCTACGCAGTGGTTGCAGAAACTGAGATAGGAGTTGGCCATTTGTGGCAATTTGTGGGCAGCCTTCTGACCCCTCAGCCCACTCACTACTAAAATGAAATGCCTGGTTATGGAATTGATGTGGCCCTCAGAGGTAGCAGAGGCTGTGCTCTAGTGTCTAAGAAGAACAGAACAGGCTGGGTTCTGTTCTGAGAGTGGTTTTTGGGTCTTCAGGGGTGTGGCTGAAGACTAACCACAGTATACTGGCTTGGGGTTGGAATGGACACGTATGTGTGCATCTGTGTGTGTACATTTACATGCTCCATGCTGTATCAGAGAAGCGAAGGCACCTGCTGAAGAGGGATAGCAAGGCACACAATGCACTTTTTTTTGGTACTGGGATTGAACGAGCCTCAGGCACCCCTTCCCCTCTTAAATCATCAGTAAGAATTGAACTCAGGACCTTTACACTGAGCTGAACCTCCAGCTCATTTTTAACTTTGCTGTTGTTGCTGGTATTATTATTATTGTTATTGTTATTGTTATTGTTATTGTTGTTGTTGTTATTATTATTATTATTATTATTATTATTATTGTGTTACTGGTGATGTAATCCAGGGCCTTCTCACAGAGCTATATCCCTAGTCCTTATTTTTCCTCAGCTCATCTACCTGTGTATGTGTGTGTGTGTGTGTGTGTGTGTGTGTGTGTGTATGTGTGTGTGTTATTATTTATTTCTGTATTTAGTGTAGGGTCTCACTACACAGGTCCAACTCATAATGATCCTGTTTTCAACTTCTCCAGTGCTGGGATTACAGGCATGCGCCACCATGCCTGGTCTCAGTGGCTGGCTCAATGCACATGGTAGTGGGGCTGGCCTGGCATGTACCAGTGATCAAACACTGGTCCCTGCACTTACCTAAGAAGTCACTTAGTCCACTGAGCTATCTTGCTGGCTCTCTTCCCCAGCTCATTTAAAAAAGATTTTTTTTTTTTTGAGACAACTTATTAAATTGACAGCGTTCAAACTTGTGATCCTCCTACCACAGCCTCTCAGGGTGCTGGAATGACAGGCATAAACCACCACATCCAGTTCCCCATCCTCTTCAAAATTTTTGGAGGCAGGGTCTTGCAGAGTTGCCAAGACTGGCCTTGAATTTATAGTGCTGCCTCAGCCTCCTGGGTAGCTGGGATTATAAAATTGTGCACTGTGCCCTGAGAGTATGCAATAGTTGACAAAGCTTTGGTGCAGTGAGGTTCTGATTTCATATGTAGTAATAGTGGTAGTAGATAGTATTTCTCATGACAGTTCCTGTTCCTAAGTATGTCTCGTTCTCTTGTATGGTGCTTTGGAATGATTGGCGGAAGAATAGGAAAGACGATTTGGGATGACTTGTTCTCTAAAGCCCCCCTTGCTTTCCAGTCTCTGGGTTCAGCAAGCTCTCTGCTCAGTGAATACTGTTGTGTTGGGAATATTGCGTGAGCCCATTCATCATGCCTTGTTTCTGGATGATACTAGATTTGTGGAAATGTTTCTGGTTGAGTACGTACCATTGTACGAGTGATGCACACTGTGCCTTACTGCCTAGGTTGCCATAGAACAGTACTGCTAGGTGGCAGCAAGAACGTGTTTTCTTATAGTATTGGGGGATGGAAGTCCAAGGTTGAAGTGCTGGCAGGGTTGCTTTTGGGGCATGTCTTTTTGGCTTATAAATGGCTTTCTTCTTGCTATGTCCTTTTTTTCTGAGTCCGTAAGTTTTTTTCCCTCTTCTAAAGGTACCATTTCTGCTGGATTAGAGACCTGTAAATTTACCTAAATTATCTTACATCTGTGGATACAATCACATTGGCTAGTAGGCCTTCATCTGAATTTTGGCAAAAAAAAAAAAAAAAAAATCAGTCCATAATAGTGTGAAATGGTGAAAGTGGTTGAAAGTGAATTGTTTTCCTCTTGAGTTATGTTTTGGGATGGAATTTACTTCTCTGGCTTTGCTCTGGAGTCTGTTCTTTTTAAAACTTTCCACAGCAGTTGTATATAGTATATCCTGTGAGCTCAGTTTCTGTGTATGTGTAGGTATACTCTTGGCTTTGGGCATATAATGATCCTAAAAAGTGTCTGGAAGCTGAGTAAAAAGATGCAAAGACTTTTTGTTCTGATAACTAGGACTATCCTTTCTGAAGGCAATTGGAAAAAACTGGACCAGAGAGACGGAGGGGGAGGGGGAGGGAGGGGGGACTAACTGGGTTTAAGGCATTATAATGCTAACACGATAGACTTACCATGTCAGGATCTACAGAAGAACAAAGGCCATGATGGCACCTTTGGGTTTTCAGTCATTCCATGGGGTGAAGTTGAGAGATGAGGTAGATAGCCTTGTGGCTGTAAGAAGACAGAATGGAGGATGTATATACCCCGCTTTTAGTTTGAGACCCCCCCACCCCTTATAGTTTGAGACTCCCACTAGGGACAAGGGGAACCCCAACTAGAGAACTATCCCTCCCTACATTGGGTCAACTTGAGAACTTTGGAAGTTCAATTAAGTGACTCAGCAGAGAGGCAGGATTTTTAGTTTGTAAATATCCTCATCCTCTTCAAGACATTGTAAGAGTTCTACACTCCCAGCCCCAGGGTAGCTTGTTTATATATAAGGAGGGGAGAGAAGCTGGTTAGAAGCACTTTGCTCTTTGTTTTTTTCTGCTGCCATAAACTGCTGCTCTCAGTCATGTGCCACTCTGCTTGGTTGCCAGCCAAGTATAGACTGAAACCTCCACTAACTGTGAGCTAAATAATCTTAATTTTGGGTGTGGGGTATTTTGTCCCAGCAACCAGTAAAAAGTAACCAAGAGACTGGGTTAAAACATTTTGGGGTTAATGTTATCTTTGTTTGTCAGAAGCACATGTAAATTCTTTCTGGAGAATTTACTCAACCTAGGCCTTAGCTTTATTTTTGCAAACAATTTTTACAAATGTATTGAGTGGCTGACAATTTTAAGTAAATAGCCAGCAGAAATATCACACTTGAAGCAAACTATGATGAGCTTCAGATCAGAGGTATCATGTACAAATTCAAAATAAAAGTGCTAGGGCCAGTGAGATAGCTCAGTGGGCTAAGTACCTGCTTAGGCAAGCACAAGGACTGGGGTTTGATCCCTGGCACCACATGTCATGTTGTCTCTGCCCCTAGTAGTGCACTGAGGTGGCCACTGAGACTGGTGTGGTGGCACATGCCTGTAATTCAAGTGCTGGGGAGGCTGAAAACAGGAGGATCTCTACAAGTCCAAGTTGTTGTGAGACCCTATATCATGTACCAAATATATTTTTTAAAAAGGAAATATAAAAGCTCTTACTGAGGTCAAAAAGATGAATAAGGCATTTCAGCAGAGTTGAGAACTACAGATTACCAAAGGAAAAACCTGTTATAGAATTGCTCTGTACAGCAGAAATTAAGAACCGAATCCATGATTTTTATCAGGAGATTAGGTACAATTGAAAAGGATAAGATTAAAGGCCATGCAAGGCAGTGCCTGAGTATAATCCCAGCACTCAGAAAGCCGAGGCAGGAGGATCACTGTGAGTTCGAGGCCAGCCTGACCTGCATTGCAAAACCTGTCTCAAAAAGAAGGGAGACAGAGACAGAGACAGAGACAGAGACAGAGACAGAGGAGGAGGAGGAGGAGGAAAGGGGAGGGGGTAGGAAGGGAGGATTAGTGAACTGTGATTAGAAGAAAATATACAGACAACCATGGAGAGACAAAAAGATGGATAATGCAGTAGAAAAAGACAGGATTCAGTGGGAATATCTTTTTTTTTTGGGTGTATGTGTGTCTTGAGATCTATAAATTAAGACACAGAAGTGTAGAGGAAAGAACAAAGCAGGAGAAATGATAGTTGAAAACTTTCTAAAACTAGTAAAAGACACCAAACTATAGATTCAAGAAATCCTGTTTCAGTAAATTTACCATCTCAAAATTCTGGTAGCCAAAGATACAAAGAGATCTTAAAATCAGCTAGAGAAAAAAGGTATTACAATAAAAAGAACAGCAATTATATTTACAGCTAACGTCACAAGAGAAACCATGGAAGTTGGAAGACAGTAACCTTAAATGTTGAAAGAAATAGCTGTCAAACAGAGCTTTTCTATCAAGTGAAGTTATCCTTCAGGAATGATGGCTTCATGTAAAAAAGGTATTTTTTAGACATAGGGAAAATGATCCAGATAGGTCAGAAATATAGAGTAGAATATAGATTAATGAAAGTATATATATGAAACAAAGTACATGGCAATGGTGTGTATGTGGGAAAGAGTGGAAATAGTTAAGTTGTAGTTTCTTATTTTGTCTAGGAAGAGTGTGGAACTACCAATTGAAGATAGCTCTTCCCCCTCCCCCTGCCAGTGTTGGGTGTCAAACCAAGGACCTGTGCATGCTAGGCAAGAGCTGAACTAACTGCACTCCAGTCTTAGTGTTAGATTTCAATAATTCAAGAGCTGTACTCTCTAGAGTAACCAGTAAAGAGAAGGCAAAACTATAGTTTTCAAGCTAAAAATAAGGACAAATAGAATAATAAGAGAATTTTCCAGTTGAAAAGAAGGTAATAATGGAACATAGAATAAGTGAGGTAAATAAATAAAGGGAGCCGGGCGTGGTGGCTCACGCCTGTAATCCCAGCACTTGGGAGGCTGAGGCAGGAGGATCGCTGCGAGTTTGAGACCAGTGTGGGCTACAAAAGTGAGCTCAAAGCCAGCCTGAACTGCACAGTGAGACCCTGTCTCAAAAAGCCAAATAAATAAATAAATAAATAAATAAATAAATAAATAAATAAATAAATAAAGGGAATATGTGATACATAAATCCTTACTGAAATCTAGCACTATGGAAAAATAGTAATACACATGACCAGCTTTAAAGAACGCATATTTATTTGTCCTGTGTATTTAGTACAGGTCTATAGGGTCTCACTACACAGATTGAACTTAGAGTGATCCTCCTGTTTTCAGCCTCCCAGGCGCTGGGATTACGGGGGAGCACTACCACACCCAGTTTCAGTCACAGTCTCAGTGTGCCCTGGGGGCAGGGCCAGCACGATATTCGAGGGATCACACCCCTGTCCTAGAGTCTGCCTATGCAGGCATTTTAATATGTCCAGCTATCTGGCCAGTCCTAGGAATGCATTTTTTTTTTTTTTTTTTTTTTGAGATCATATGCAGGACTCTTATTTTTTTTTTAATTTTTTAATTACTTTTAATAAGGAATAATATTGAGTTTCAAAACACATTAGTAGGCCAGCCACAATAATTGATACAATGAATATTATTGTCTTCATAGTAGTAGTTCAGAGTACAGGATGCAGACAACTCTTGTAAACACCGTTGGTACAAATATTTCTTCTCATTGAATGGAGAGAAAGTAGTTGTATACATAGAGCAAATATTTCATAATAGTAAGGGGTTATTGGCAGAACTGGCAATGTCGGTAGCAGTTGACTTGAGCCTTTTATAGCTCAACATACTAATCTGGCTTTACTTTTTATGCCTCGTGGTTAAACTTTTCTGCTGGGTGGTTAAGGTCAAATTGAAGCAAGACTTGTATAACAAAACATAAGTTTTATATCTCACAAGGTCAGTCAAATCCCCTCAGGATTTACCTTGATACCACAGACAGCGTTTTGTAGAACTTTTGTCAGTATCAGCTGTCTGGATGAGTCACGGCCATTGCTTGACCTGTTTGCTCTCTGCGAAAGCCTGAGAGGATGTTTTCTCTCTAGGTGATTCTCCTTAGGCACACTGTGTATCATCCATCCCTTTCCTCTGTGGTCCCATAATCTCCTTGAATAGAAAATTTGGGATACCACTGAGTTGTAGGAAGTTACAGTACAAGGTCTCTTATGTCCCGAGTCCTCACAGACCTTGAAGGGCTAGAGCCAGAATGTTGGCTAACATTGTAGCCCTTCTTTTTCTCTAATTTTTGATCTGCAAACTTAGGTTCTTAATCTTCCAGAAGAGAAGCTTAGTGATACTATTACTCCATAACGTGGGTACTTGAGCTTTATATTACTGTCTTTCTAAATATTAAATACCTTAGATTTAACATGGAATCGATATTTTCCATCAATCATTGATATTCTAATAAATCTCTGTAGAATGTGAATAAAAAAATCTTTTACACTTTTTTTTTAACACAGAAATTTAGAAACCTAAGCATATGCAAATCGTAGTAGGTCAAACCTATGGCATTTTTCTTGTCTCATTTTCTCTTTAATTACCCTTTTTTGTTTTCTTTTAAAACATTCACCTAGAGTATAGCAATAATTAAAATTACAGTAGAAGCAGCACACATCTAGAAGACCAGAATGACAAGCAAGGTATGCATATTTAATCATTGAAAATCAGTTGAATTTAGTATGTGAACAGAGTAAGGGAGTGAAAACTATGATTATCTCCAATGTAGAAAAATTGTTTAATCTTCATTAATGTTTAAAGTGAAACAGTTTGGAAATGCAGTTGGCCATCTGTGTTGATATTTAAGACAAGAATTGTAGCTTGGAAGTTGGGAAACAGGCAGTTTCTCTATTGAAAGTCAGAACATTTTAGTGTTCTTTGAAGTAATATTTCATAGACATGAGAACTTGTTTTAATATTAGGAAGTAATACTAAAGTTACAGAGGTTATCAGGTAGAAAAGTTATTTTCATTTTGGTATTAACACTGCTGTAACTTTCATATAACCTCTACATCTTTTATTGGCATGGGACATTTATTTCCAGTCAGCTACTGTCAACCTATCTTGGTGATTTTAAAGTTTTTCATTTTTAGATTTTCATAATGGCTTTTTAAAATACAGATTTTATTTTTTTGCTAATACAACCTATCAAACATTCATTAGAAAATCTTTTTTTCTCTGTGTGCTTGCTTACTGCACTATAAAGGTATTTTAGGCTTCGATAGATTATTGTTTTTTTAAATTTTATTTATTATTATTATTTTTAATTTTATTTATTTTTTTCTTGTTTTAGAACCTTCGTTTGTTTATTCACTCATCTTTAGGGCTGGTGCAGCATGTGGTGCTGGGGATCGCACCGCGGTCCCTGAAGCCACCCAAGCTTTCCCAAGCAGGCGCTTTAGACCACTGAGCCATCCCGCCGGGCCCTCGATAGATTATTTTTGCCTGATATTAAACACATGTCTGTTTTTCATATAAACTTAATCCTCTGTGAACATTGCAACAGAGTCTACTGAATCACTGAACTATCCAGAGTGGGTTTGAATTTATGATTCTCTTGCCTCATGATTCTCAGCCTCTTAGAGTGATGAGATTAAAAATGTGTTCGATTGTAACTTGCTGGCCTAAATTTTTGTTTCCTATGTTTTCCTCTTTACTGCCTCCCTCATTTTGTGATGAGTATTCTCCTGTACATTTTGAGAAACAGTAAATAGAAATAGGAGCTAAATTTTTGTGCTGTTGCTTTTCTCTCTGCATTTTATGTATAAACTGGCTATAGGCTTGTAAGGAAACCCATTCCCCTCTTAAATTATGGAGTATTGTATTGCCTCAATGTCTTCTAGCTTGCAGACATTGACTGTTGGATGTCTATTCAGATTCCTGCTCTTTTTCTTTTCTTTCTTTCTTTCTTTTTTTTTTTTTTTTTTTTTTTTTTTTTTTTTTTTTTTTTTTTTTTTTTTTTTTTTTTTTTTTTTTTTTTTTTTCTTTTTGAGACAGGGTCTCACTATCCAGTTCAGGCTGGCCTTAAGCTCACTTTTGTAGCCCAGGCTGGTCTTGAACTCACACTGATCCTCCTGCCTCAGCCTCCCGAGTACTGGGATTACAGGTGTGCGCCACCATGCCCGGCTTATAGGTGATACTTTTCTCTTGTGAGATAGTAGAATCTTTTCTGGTCCCTCCTGTTGTGCTGATTCGCACAATGAACCTTAGTAGGGTCCTGTTTTCACATATTTTGCTGGTCTTAGATTTCTTCTGTTCTATTTTCTTTAAATTTTTACTGTTTTGGACTGGGCCTCTAAATTTGTTTTGTTTTCTTGCACATTTTCCAAATCTGTGAGTTTTCTTTACTTTTTTTTTTTTTTTTGATGAGATTTCTTTAGTTTTATTCAAAGATGGAAGTAACTCTTTTGTTTACTTTCCACTTCTGCTGTCATATGGAGACAGAGATAGATATTTGTACAATGTAAAAATCTAGAGAGCTGTTTGCCTCTAGTCTTTTAACAATGCCATCCTATTCCTTTTGTGTGGATACATTATGTTTTCTCTCTGACGATAATAATAGAATTCTTGATGTTTCCTTCTTGCATAATTTCTGTTTTCTCTATTTTTGTCTTTACAATTTATAGTAAGTTGCTTTCCTAGAGCTGTTCATCTTCAAGAATGGACCTGAATTCTGACTGAAAGCTGTGAGCCCTTAAGTGAAGCTGGCTAATGTAGGGAGATCTGGTTGGACTGTTTTTGGAGCCAGTCAGATTTGCCCGTTTGCCTGAGGAATTTCTGGTCCATTCCATCTGGAGAGTGTGGACTGGCCACTCACAGCCTGGGAGACAAAGCAGGAAGAGAGCTGGGAAGGTATGTTTGATATGGGCAGGGCTTGTGCCCATGTCCATGTCTCCTGGGGTTCTCTGTGTTATTTACCACCTTAGGAAATGAGCATGTCTCTGATGGTATGGGGCAGGGCAGCTTCTAGACAGTGGCAGTAGACAGTGGCATCAGAGGTCTGATGGCTCCTTTCCAGCCAAGCCTGCTTTGGACTCATCCTTAGCCCATTCTTTCAGAGACATTTGGTGTCACAAATTCTGGAGTATTAGAGTGTTCTGTGGTAGAAGTGATGTTGCCTCTCAGCTTTTATAGTTAAGTTTGGTGAACTAACACTTGTGTATCCACTCTCCAGCTTTGAAATTTCATTTCTGTACTCCTCTCCTGTGCTCTTTGTCCTGCTGGGTTTATGCTTTAGGAAATTTTGGTTTTAGTGAGGTTACAGAAGGCAAGGAGTCATGTTGGTGTCTGAGCTTTGAGCTTCAGCTAGAAGTGTTCTCTCCAGTGTTCTTCAGGAATAACAGGGCGCCGTAGAAAGGCACATGGTCTGGAGGTGGATTCTGGCTTGCAGCTTGTTTTGTGGGAAGGTGGTGCTTGGACCTGCTTATGAAGTCCAGTTTCAAACAAATTGAGGTAATTTGGCTTTTGGTTCTTTGTTTCTAGGTGGGATTCTGAAGGTAGATGTACTCTTCCTGCCACATTGAAAAGCACTCCTGGGGTTCCCTTTCTAACCTTATAGTGTACAAGTCACCTAAGAAAGCTTTAAACAAAGCACAGACATGAAATAAGTATAAGAAATATATATTTTTTAAAATATAAAATTTTAATTTTAATTAATTATTTTTTTTTCTTGTTTCAGAACTTTTGTTTGTTTGTTTATTTATTTTTATGGCCGGCTCAGCCTGCTCTGTGGGCAGGGCTGGCGCAGCATGTGGTGCCGGGGATCAAACCACGGTCCCTGCAGCCACCCAAGCTTTCCTAAGCAGACGATTTAGACCACTGAGTCATCCTGCGGGCCCCAGGAAATATACTTTTTAAAAATTTTTGACAGTACTGAGGATCAAAGAAATATACTTTTAAAATATATCTAGATAGCTGTATGAATAAGGAAGTAAGGAAAGTAAAAAGGCACAGACACTGAAGTTGTGTGGCTCCACTGTTTGAAACTGCTGGTTCTTTATAATTTAGAGATGTAAAAAACAAACAAACAAACAAAAGTAATTTAGAGATGTGAGTTCAGTAGCTGTCCTTTTGCTGACAGAGACTGAATATCTTGGCATAGGTTAATAGGAGAATGGGGTAGGTAAGAATAGTTTCATCTAATGTTTCTTTTTCTTTTTTCTTTGGCTAGAGATTAAATCGAGGCAGGGCATTGTGTGTGTTAGATAAACACTATATCTCTGAGTTACATGCCCAGCCTTCTGCTAACAATTTATGTTAGTCCTATTCACATATGGTCATGGAGACCATGTTTATATCATCATGTTCTCTGGGAAACTGTAAATTGAGAACTTAAAGTGATTCCAGACTGGTAATGTCCCAGGAAGTTTGGTAGAAGCAAAAATAGATAATCTCTGGAAGGTTGACCCTTCATCTCCCAGTATTCCTATAGTCAAGGCCCCTTGAAATAAGCTCAATATCTAAAAGTCTGAAGACATGTAATGAAACAATATGCCATGAGGAAAAATTATCAGAAATAAGAAATTTCAGAAATAAATGTTCAAGAATTTAAATTATGAAATTATAAGAGGGAGTTGGAAATAATGTAAAAGATTAGAAATATCCAAGTTGGCTGGGTTATAGTGGTACATGCTTGTAATCCCGGCACTTGAGAGAAGCTGTGCCAGGAGGATTGAGGCCAGCCTGGGCCACATAGTGAGTTGAGAATAGTGTGAACTACATAGGAATACTGTGTATCAAAACAAACAAGCAACAACAACACTATAGACTGAGCAATTTAAACACAACAGAAGTTTATTTGTTCTCCACAGTTGTAGAGGCTGGGCAGTTCAAGAGCATGGTACCCAAATTCGGCCAGGTTCTTGGTGCTATTTCTTAGCATGGCAGAAATCACAAAGAGAGAAAGATTGCTGTCTTTTACAATCCACTCCCATGATGACTAACCTGCTATGTGATGGTGATGTGTGTGTGT